>APFE030396951.1:2057-47470 GCA_000404065.3 Pinus taeda | reverse complement strand
GGGGGGGGGCTTTGGTTTGCGTGCTTGCCTTGAGAAACCTCTTTTTCTCTACAAAACACAAAACACAAAACCCAACACGGACATGCAAAGAAAAACGAACCTTATGGCTCGAAGTTAGCTTTACCCAAAAAACTAAATAAAAAAAAATTGAACCTTGCGGCTCAAGGTTAGTTTTAGCCGAAAAACTAAATATTTTTCTCAATGTTTCTGATTTTCCGAGATCACACTAAGGTGCAGGGAAAAGAGCATACGCATGAGAAAAAATCCTTCCTTTCTGTTTCTGATTTGCCCAGATCGCATAGAGTCGCAGGGAAAAGATCATACGCAGAAATGAAAGGTATAGATCCAGTTAAAAAAAAACTAAATAAACCGAAACCGAAGTAAGCAGAGAGAAAATAACAGTAAACTGCAAATAAACACTGTATACGTCCAGATCTTAAAAATGGCGCAGATAGGGCTACCGGAAACCTTTTCGCGTGAAACGAAAGGGGTTCCTCACTGGAACAGATGCTCCGAACACAGCAGAGTAGTCCTCTCGGCCCGAAAGCAGTCAGAAACAGTAGATCTAGGAAACGACAGCCGCATCCAGTTCTACCGGCTTCAGATTTGGATCACCAACAGACGCGGCCCTCAAATAGCTCTGATACCATGTAGGAATTTACAGGGTAAGTTCCTCAGAGAGAACACCAAAAGGACACCACTCACAAACAGATCACAGATCAATACACCAGTATTTTGACGTGGGTAAAACCCTCAGAGAGGGAAACAGTCCACGGCCTGCGCCAACGTGGCTACTACAGGCAATTTATTAATAAAAGAATGAAAATTTACATAAGCTTCTCTCATGCACGGTTAACCTACAAATGACCCTCCATGCGCTTTAAATAGAATTCATGGACCAATCGGGTGTCAAGCCACGGATCAAGTGTCGGTAATACCGAGGAGAGAATGAACCGTCGGATCACTACATATCGTGACCGTCGGATTGTAAGTTACAAAATGTACAACGGTAAAGAAACACACTTTACCTAACGCTAACCTAACTCTATACTAGACCAAGTTGAACTTAACTATTCCTATGTGTCGGAATATCCTAACACTTTAGATATTGAAGAACTCTTTTGACAACAATAATATGTGATTCTTTTGGTGCTGCTTGGAATCTTACTACTTGTCCAACCGCTTGCATAACATTTGGCCTGGAGGCTGTTACATATAGAAGACTAAATTTTTACAACCTCTGATCCACATCCTTAGATGCGTCATCTATGCTCAATTTGTAACCTGTTACCATCGGAGTAAGGACGGGTTTGCAATCTCCATTTTGAATTTCTTGAGCATTTCCTTTATGTACTTGGTTTGACATATAAATATTCCTTTCTCTTGCTGAGATATTTGAAGCCCTAAGAAGTATGTCAACACACCAAGTAAAGACATCTCGAACTCACTTTGCATCTTTGTAGCAAAGTTCTTACTTAGTCAATCATCATTGCTACCAAAGATTATATCATCCACATATACCTCAACAATTGTTAAATTATCTTTATCTATTTGTACGTAAAGATTGCTATCGGCAGTACCTTTCTTGAGCCCTTGTTGACATAGATATCTGTCAAGACGAGCATACCATGCTCTGGGAGTCTACTTGAGACCATACAGAGCCTTCTTTAACCTGCAAACATAATCTTATTTTTCTAATAGTAGAAAACCTTCAGGTTGTTCGATGTAAACTTGTTCTTCTAATTCTCCATTTAGAAATGTTGACTTAACATCCATTTGGTAGACTTTTATGTTTCTTGAACATGCATAAACGAGAAACATCTGGATGGCTTCCATTTGGCAACTGGTGCAAATGTTTCGTTGAAATCAATTCCTTCCACTTGTGCATATGCTTTGCAGACTAATCTTGTCTTGTTCCTGGTAACCTGTAATCCTTCAACTATTTTGCTCCCCCTGAACCTTTAATGAAACTACCATCTTGTTCAAATTACGTTCCTGTCAATCGTAGACTTGTGCCATATACTGCTGCAAAGACTCCTCTTGTACAAACATTAAGGAGTCAACAAGCCAGATTGTTCAAAATAGTGAGTCACCTAATGGGCCATCTTGACTTGAGTCATTATCTGAACAAACTGCTAATTCCTCATGACCTTTTGCTTTTACAGAAAGCATAACTGTTGAAACCTTGTTATCTGCTTTCTCTTCCTGTACCTGTTTCCTTTTCCAGACCTTCTTATTCCTGCAATCTCAAGCCATGTGCCCATAGTTATGACACTTGAAGCATTCAATGTTGTTCATAGGCGATTCCATCTGATATCTGCAACCACGAGCATGATGGCCATAGTTATGGCAATTGAAGCATTCAATATTTGGCCCATCTAGCACATATTCTCTTCTGACAAAATCATCGTGGAACCTGTCTCATGATCCTGCAAACTTGCTTCTAGGGTTTTTCAGATAATGATTGTACCTATCAAAAACTTCACAATCACTAGCCATATGTCCATAGTTAGCACATAAAAAGTAATAATCATTAAATAAACGAACATACCTGGAAGATTTTTCATTCTTCTTTGGAGGCAATGTTGTAGTTTCTTGTGGTCCTTTGTTCTTGATTGCTTTGGTCTTGTTCTTTGGAGTTGCAACATTCTTCTTTGGCTTTTCACTTTGATCAACTTCCTTCTTAGAATCATCCTGCAAAGCTGTGGAGCTTGTACCTTGATCACCTGTAGCTTTACCATCTTTAATTGCCTTCATTTTCGCTTCTTCATTTGTCTTATCTTGTAAGTATTCTTTTTGCGATCCCTTGAGTTTGTTGATCTCATCACGAGTTGCATCAAGTTCTTCTTTCTATTGAGCAAGATCTTCTTGAAACCATCGTTTCAAGATCTTCCTTCTTTTTTCTGCCTCCCCAACCTATAGCTTGAGAAGAGTGATCTTCTCTGTTGAGAACTTGTGTCTGTTAGTTCTGCTTCTCATTTTCAATCCCAAGCCTGCTTATTTCTATTGAATATGTTTCTAATTTCTTTTTCTTTTGGTCAACGGCGGATATGTATCTTTGATCATATTCCTTCCTTTCAATTTTTGCTTCCTACATCTATTGTGTGATCCTGCTAATCTCTGCAAATGCTGTGTAGAGTTCTTGTTACTTCCGTTGGACTTCTGTCTTGAGGTCTCATGTCGTTATATTATTGATTTCTTCCAACTTCTTTTGAAGTGACTCTTCAATACATTTGTGTTCGTCAACTTCAATTTTGAGACCTTGAACTTGTTCTTCAAGAGTATTGGAACAGACCTTATCAGCCTTGAGGTCTTTTATAAGCTTGATTGCCTCCTTAGAAAATTCTTCTATGGTCAACCCTTCTTCATCATACTCAGAAGGATCCAAGTTTTCTATAACATCTTGACTTGATTTCTTTGTTGAATAGAGATTATGAAGCTTTTCCCAAAGAGCTTTAGCTATTGAACCTTAACCAACTTTTATTTTCACAGAATTTGGCAAAACATTCAAAATTACATTCATGGCCTTTGAATTGTACCTTTTAGCTTCGTTGGTAGATGTGTCTCTAGAAACAATTGATTCCCATACTCCATGTGCCTACAAAGATATTTCCATCTTGGATCCCCATATCCAATAATTATCTGCATCAAAATCAGGGATTGGTACACAATACTCACTTTCTTGAGGTTTTGTTGTACCTGTACCTTCCTTTTAAATCCTTGTAACCCTCTTCTTTGACTTTCCCATCTCTATGCTTTGAAAACTAACTTCCAGTAGTTAAGCTATTACTAAAGGAACCAAGCTCTGATACCAATTGTTGGAAAATACTAAGAGGGGTGGGTGAATCAGTATTCCTTAGCAATTAACACTTTTAAATATTTTCAAAGCATTAGTTAATCTTCAATTATCATTAATGTTTATGTAGTAACAACAGTGAATAAAAGAACACGGGAGGCACAAATATTTTAGGCGGAAAACCCCCTCCGAGTCAAAAAACACCGAACGCTTTTCTAATAATTCTTTAATCTTCAACTCCAATTGAAAAGAAAGCTTCAACTTCCTAGAATCTAGAAAAGAATTATTCTCTAGCTCCCACTGGATGGACGCTCCAACGCCCGAGATTCTTCAGTAGTCAACTGAATGGATGCCCCAACACCCAATGAGCTACAACTCACCCTAGCACCACCCTACCACCCTGAAGTTTTCACAGGCTTGAACCTATTGGTGACTTCATGCACCAGCCTAGCACCACCCTACCACCCTATAGAAGAATAAAAGGAGAATGGACTCCCGTACCAGGGAAAATGGTCCACTTTACAATGATATAGAATGATGTAGAATAAGATGACACACTAGACCATAACCCCAACTATGACACAACCACCTAATGATGATCCTAGACCTCCCAATACTACCTCTTCAACTCTTGGTAGATAAACACTTGTACAACTTTTACAATGACTCTGTACAATGATACTTTCACAATGATTGTATGCAGTGCTTCCCACTTGAAGACTTCATATGGTGAACTTCTTGTTGTTGTTCTACACCTTGATTGTTGCTCTTGTCATGCTACCCTTTCTCACTCTTCAAAACATTAGATTCTGCATTGAGTCTTCTCTTGATGAATATATAATACCTGCAAAAAGTCTTCAAGGAAATACCCCTGACATGATAATAGCAAAACTTACCTCATCCTGTACAGCATATGTCAGTGCTAAACAAAAAAAAAAAATTAGAATACAAAGAACCTAATGCAATTAAGAAATGAACATGCATATACAGAAGATACTTACCTATATCTTACCTCTGATACATCATTTTGTTGCACCTTGCTCTTTGCTACCCTAGAAAGTCTGGTCCTTTGCACCCGTCGACAACACTTGATTTAGTTTTTCTCTCCTTCTAGGAGCACGATATTTAATCTGATGTATCTCTGTGATTTCAGATCCCCAATATGTGATATTTGGTCCTGTAGTATCCCTCTGATTCTTCTTTCCAATGCCATAGGTCTGACCCGATTTGGACTCTTCAAGACAAAGTTATGCCTAATCTCTCACAATGACATAATAATGGACTAGTTAAGTAGAGCGAACTTGTACAGCGTGCCACATGTCACTGTTTCCTCCTTCAACTCTAAAATTGATACATAGAAAACTACAGTCCGTGCACTATCCGCCACTTTTTACAGAATTCCAATCCTCTTCTCAGAGAGAGAGTTATGATGATTTTCCCAAGGTCACTTCTTTGAGATTAAATTCGGGAGC
This sequence comes from Pinus taeda, assembly GCA_000404065.3. NCBI lineage: Eukaryota > Viridiplantae > Streptophyta > Pinopsida > Pinales > Pinaceae > Pinus > Pinus taeda. The sequence goes on along the minus strand of APFE030396951.1, from coordinate 42,202 downwards.
TTGCAAAAACCCTAACTTCCATAGATCATATCTCTAAAAATATAGTAAAACAAGATCTGAAATTTGGTCACAATGTTCATCAAGATTGCGAATCAAATGGGTTTTCATTTCAGAATCTAAGACTTCGCAGAAATGAAGTTATAGCTAAAATGCCACGATCACTTCATTTGGAGGATATATGAGATTTCTTTTTATAGAGTTGAGAGGGGCTTCTATAGAGAATGTTGGAGGGATTTTAGGAGCTTAAAAAATTATTAATTATTGACTATTCAATGACTAAAACAAATTATGAGTGCCATGCCACAATCTCATAGGGTTTTAGCCCACTAACTGGGGTTACTAACTTCAAACATGAATATCTCTCAAACTGTGAAGAATTGCTTGGTGTATCATATATCAACGGAAACATCTCGATGATTATAATCCAACTAGAAGATCCTCGACTCAAAATAGATTAAGTTGTCAAGTCAAAATTCCCTTGCAAGATCAGGGTAGCCCCTAGTGCTGCTTGGGTTGACATCAATGACAACCTCAGATCATCTTTAGATCAATATATAATGCTTTCCACCCTCTTAAAATTCTCTTCTTTCTGTAGTCCTCCCAATTAAGTTTGTTGTTGAAATCAATCTCGAGGTACTTGTACTCATTTACTTCTTCAAGAATGTTGCCTTCAAAGGAAAATGTGTGTTGGCTCTGCTTCTTTTTATTAGAGAAAATCATGATTTTAGTCAAGGAAAATTTTAAGGATAGAAAATTTTCTTGAAGTTTAAAAACTTTGGTGAATCTCTCTAATCCCTAATATGCAAACTATAAAATGTTTATTGATATATTTGTAAAATTATTCAAATTTATAATGATTGTATATATAGTCTCTATATAATGTTGGCAATTTTTAAGGTAAAATAATTTTATATTCTAAAATTTGGGTGAATCGTCTTTTATAAAACTGGAAATTGGCGAATCTTTTTTATGGAACAATCATGGAAAATTAGCCCACTGGGCGAACATTAGCCCTTAAAATTTTCCATGATTTTGGTCTTGCTAGTATTGACTTGCATCCCCACTACTCTACAAAAATGCTCAAGGGCATATAGGTGCATATGCAATCCATGGTCCGATTTAGAAATCAATACAAGATCATCAGCATATAAAATAAGCTTTATCACAAACTCCCCCAACCGAACACCATCTCCACCTTGCAGATATAGCCACTCTTTAAATTTATCAATACATAAACTAAAAAGAGTAGGGAATAGAGGGAAACCTTGCTTGACTCCAATGTCACTTCTAAAGCTTTCTGAAATACCCACTGAGGTTCTAATTTTGACTTTCACCTCTTCATAAAGTCTATGGACAACGACTGTATATTGCAAAGGAATTTCAAGTTCTTCCATTCTACGCCACAACTTATCTCTAAGGACTGTGTCAAATGTCTTTTTGAAGTCAACAAAGCAACGAAATACTTTTTCTTCACCACCCCCAAACCTTTTCAATAATGTGTCTCAATGTGATACCATGGTCCACTATAGAATGCTTCAGTCTAAAACTCACTTGTCCTTTTGCCCTCTTTTCTTTTACTTCTACCCACTTATTGATTATATTTTCTACCATGCTGCTAAAAAGCTTTGCAAGCAAAGGATTTATCATAATGGTTCTATAATTGGAAGGATTATTAATGTCTCCACTTTTAAAAAGGGGTATAGTTAGGCTAGTTGGCCAGTCTCTTGGGAAGCCTTGCTGAATGATGTTGTTTAATATTTCCATGATGTGCAGTGCAAGAGTGTTCATTCCCCATTTTAGATACTCTGCTTGAAGTTCAACCAAGTCCTTTGCCTTTCCTGTTTTCATCTTCTTAATTTCAATCTCTAGCTCCTGTAATGTGAAGAACTTTGTAGTTGTGTTGATCCTGGGGGGAGGCTCAGCCTCTGATTCATTCTCATAGAGTTGTATTGCATATTCAAACCATTGATTGGTTGAAATATTATTTTCGATTTTCTTCTTCCTTGGTTGAAGTTCCTGCCAAAAAAGCTTTGGGTTATTCTTGCCTAGATATTCTAACTCTTATCGCCTTGTTTGACTGAACTCATCTTTTTTCCTTTTTGGTATCCACTTATATAACTTTACATTCATCTTCTCCTTGTCCGTCTTTTTGAAGGTTATCCTTGCCCTTTTGCATTCCTCATCGAACCAAGCATTTACAGGAAAACAATTTGATTTTGGTTTCTTATTTTTTTTTGTTCTTTTGCACTTCTTAAGTGCACTTTGAATTATATTTGTTAACTCATGACTATTGAAGCTTTGGAAACCGGTTTTCTCTTTCTGAATTAATCTCTCTAGCATTGTCTTGAAGATAGTACAATTTTCTTGTGTTAGAAGAATTTTCCCATTGATAGTGATTGCCAAGAGCATTGGTTTTTCCTCCTATGTTGCATTTATTCTAACCATGATAACTTTATATAAATTGGGTTATAGTATTATATTATATATAATACATACTAGAATCCCTAGATTAAATGGTGATTCTCTTTCATTAGTTTTGAATGACTGGAAATGTGTCTTCACATATAAGGGTTAAATATAATGTTTTCCTCCTAAATAGGTCACATGTTAAAATCTAAAGGTGGTTAGAGTATGTGCACCTTCATAAACTTTAAAATTCAAATTGTTGCTGGTAGAGGATCTCTTACTTCACAAATAAGGAAGTCTCATACACCAATTTAATCTAATTTGAGTTTATAGTCAAGTGAAGATCAAATTGATATAGGAGACATTTTGTTTGTGAGACAAGGTATCCCTTTGGATTGTGATTTCATTATTTAGTTTATAAATATGTACATACACTATCCCTTTTTAGATTTGAACCTATAATCTTCATAAAGATTTTTCTTATGTATGGTTGATCAATAAACAATAGGCCTATGGCCCATTCATCTCATTAACAATACTCCTGTAGAAATTAGAATTTGGTTATGTAATCATAAGCACATTCAGATCATGTTTTTTGTTATGATTTTGATACCATAAATGGAATCCTCCAATTTTTATTTGATTATAGTGCTTCGTTGTTTGATTTGTTCACTAATGGTGCTAAGACTAATACCAATTAAATTCCAAAATTTATTATGACAAAACAAAATGCCCTTTGCGTACTCAATATAACCCAACTTCAAAGAAAGTTAATGGTATTTATTTCTCTCGCCTTTCTTCTTAAGAGAACTAAACCCCTCATACATATGCTTATGCATAGAGGTGGTAGGTATAGTTCACTATACACTAATTTGAGCATGCAATACACAAGTGTTATTCATATAGGTATAGTCTAACTCTTTTATGTTGTGGTTTTTTTGTGTAATGTTTCCAAATTTTGTGAGTGCAAAATTCACTGAGTTTTGCCAATTTTTTATGATATTAAATGAAAAGGAGAAAATATTACTTTGTGGGAGAAAAGTGGGAATTATTATTTTAATGAAGAATGGCGGCAAAGTAATATTTTATTAGTGGAAGGTGGGGACCACCAAGGGAGATGACTAGCAATTATACATAGAGCTTGGAGACCTCCATTTGGCATCTTTGATCATTTGACAATTCAACGTTAGTTCTCTTGAGTTGCTTAGCCAAGACAACTGTGTTGTTTAGCACAAGGAATTTCCGAGCGGGAATTTCACCCTCATTTCGGAGAACTTCAAGTGTCTCCCTAGTGAGGCAATTTGGGGAGCTCAATTTAGAGTTTCCATTGGGCATATTTGCAAGTTATTTCAACTAGTACATTTTTCTTCCAGGGTGTAGAAGTGGTTCAAATTGCTTGTGGGGAGATCAATTATGAAGAAGTAGAACACCGAAGGATTTGCAGGGTTTTTCCCCTAATTTAGCTGGAGATTTTGTGGTGATTAGCAGGGTTGAGTTGAGAGAATTCTTGGGGCCGAAATTCTACATTTCTGGAAGTGCACAGGGGTTGGAGGAATAGAGGTTGAGGAGAAATAAAGGTCAAAGATTGGAGGTATTCCTCAGGGGAGAATATAGCCAAAGTTGGGAGAGATTCCCAGTGATGGATTTGGGCTTAATTCAACACTATTAGTTTTGTAGGGCATTTTTTGGCCAAATTAGGCAATTTGCACTGATTGGGGGTAACCGAGGATTGGTGGATTCAGCCAAAACCCTTTCTGGGGTTTTGTGGGTTTATTGAGAGGAATCTATAGATAATTTTATAGAATTTTTTGGGCGATATTCGGACCTAAAATCCTAATTATTATAGCAGGGCGAATTGCTAGTTAGTTAGGGAATTTGCACCATTTTGTGGGTTCAACTTTGGCGTGAAGATAGGCTAAACCCTTTCTGGGTTTTCTGGGTTTTGGACAAGGAGCACTCTCCTATTTTTATAGAATTTTCTAGGCACTCTAGAGTGGGAAAATCAGGGGGCGAAATCAAGAAACATTGTAGTTTTGGAGCAGCAACACAGTTTTCTAGAGGAACTTGCTATTATAGTTGTTGAGTTTTCTTCTATTCATCACCGGGTGCTTGTAGATTGCCTTGTGTAAGCCTAGGTGCATTTTCTCCAACTCATTTGTACCACAACGCTATTATTAATAAAATCTTGGTTAGTTTGTGGGTTTGGAGATATTTCTAGTTTGTGTATGAATTTTTTAAAATTTTTGTGTTATTATCTTTGCATGACTTTGTTATCATTGTAAAATTTCCATTAGGAATATTACATTTTGACACAATCTAGTAATAATTTTTTGACGAATCATAGTTTTTTGTGATTTAAAATGTGTTTTTGAATGTATAAACTATGAATTCCTTGAAACATTCAAATTATAGATTTCATAATTCAAATGAATCCTACCTAATTTTGAACAAAATTGACCAAAAAATATTCCAAAAAAATAAAACATAAAGGATTTGCACTTTAAATATTCATATATGCTAGAACACAACGTGCATATCTAATGTTGAGCCTACGATGATCTAATAATAGTAGTTTAAAAAAAAAATTTCTTGTTGTTTATATATTATATATATATATATTAATATATATATATATATATATTATATTATATATAGATGCATTGTTGTAGTTTAAACCACCCCTTATTTTTTACTATTCATACCCAACACTTCGATAATACTCCATCTGTCCATTCATTTGTATTCAAGTAGCAAGAGTACTTCTCATTGCAATCACAGAAACGCCGAGGCAATTATAAATAGGTGGATACACACACACACACACACACATATATAGAGAGATTGATGGCTGTACATAACACCAATGCATACGAGCTTGAGAATGATAAGTTGTGGGTGCATTTTGAAGTAAATTAACTAGCACAAATGGAATGGATGCTTGTAGAGGTAAATGAGATGCAATGCTTGTAGATAACAACATTTAATATTAGACATTGATATTTTTGGTTGTTAGAGAATACTAAGAGGTCTATTGGGCATTCACACAAATACACTAACAATTTGAGAGAAATCAAACAATTATTCAATGATTAAACCATAATCTTTATATTACCAATTTGAATTAAGTGCCAAGGGGATTGTTCAAGCATACAATTGAGGTTTGTTTGGCTATGGTATGTCATTACACAAAGTTTAAGCTAATTTAGCATACCAACAAATATCAAATTGATCTCAATGGCACAAGTGTGTAAACATGTTGAACAATAGAGATTACCTTGGAAACCCAAATGGGAATACCAACATATATGGGTTATATTAATGCTCGAGAATTGTTACAAATGGTGAGCTATACGCTCTCAAGAAAGATTTATGCATTCTTCTCACTAGTGGTGTTATGCAATTTGCTTTGGTTTTGAGACAATATTTTCTTTTTATAGACAGGTTTAGAATCCCATTCACCCTCCAATATTTGAGCATATTGCTTCATTCCAAGTCCTCATCCTTTTGCAATTGTCCTTCTTCTTCCTCGTATCATTTCCCCTCTCTCTTCAATTGTCTTTGCAAACATGGAATGTTTAATATTTCCTTAGAATGTCAACCATAAGATGATTTGTTTCACCTTCTTATATATTGATTAAAATAGGACTTTTATACCACCAGCCTAGATCCATCTTAACCCTAAGTCTATCAAGTGTCAAGAGGGATCAAATCTCTCAAGGTGTAAGCCTATTTTTTGAGTGCAAAACTTGAGGAAAAGTTTGCACCCTTAAGAGATTTGGTCCATCTTTGTGCTTGATAGATCCAAGGTTAAGATGGATCTAGATTGGTTTCAGTTGTGCATGGTCACACAAACTTTGTTGAACACCTAATTATTATGATCATTTTAAATATGTTAAATATGTCTAACATTAATCTGGTCATTTTGATTTTAAATTTACTTAGTTACCTCGATTTGTTGAGATGATAGAGACTAATATTAACTTGAATGATGAAAAATGACGAAATAAAATTTTTGAATGCAAAGTGATAACGTAACAATGTTGAATGATAAGAAATGTGAATAATGAGAATATAGTCAATTATAAATAATCTTCATTGTGATCAATCTCAAACTATTTTCTTCTACTATTATTACTGTCACACGTGTCAGTTTTACCATCTTTTCATATCGATCATATGAAAAGGGCAGTTGAAATCATAGACCATTCAAATATTTAACTTGAGCTATTGTAGTAAACATCATACCGTGTTTGTCTTGTTGTCTAATATTAATAGTAGCATTCTCCAAAGTCAATCATTGTGGCTTTTGGAGTGTTAAACCCCAAGTATGTTTCAAAGGTAGTTGTTTTCTATTACCTTGTTTGAATGCAAAGTTACTAACAATGATGAATGATGGAAATGGGAATAATAAGAATGTAGTCAATTACAAATAGTTTATAGTTTCACAAAGAAAACATTTCAAGTAAGTGAACATTTTATTTAAGATGAAACTTCAATTATTTTATTTATGGTTGGATTACTTTAACACAGAAATCAATGCATGTCGTCAATAATATTTTTTTACTTACACTAAAATCAATATGCACTATTAATTTAATTACTTTGAAATTAATGTATGCCATACATCTAGTTACAACAAATCAGAAATCAACATCTACACTGAAATCAATGCATATAGTGCAAGAAATAAAATATGGTTAGAGATCAACATCTACAATGAAATCAAAGCATCTAGTGCAAGCAATCAAATAGGATTAGAAATCAAAATCTACACTGAAATCAATGTATCTAGTGCAAGCGATCAAATAGGATTAAAAATCAACAACTACATTGAAATCAATGTATCTTGTGCAATCAATCAAATAAGATTAAGAATCAACATCTACAGTGAAATCAAAGCATCCATTTTAGTGAAAAACAAAAATATTCATGACTTTCTAAATCTAACATGTTTTACCTTTTGTAAAAGCCTTACTTCATCTTCCTCTATGGTTAATAATGTTCAATATTATATAATACTTTATAATATTTCTCTCTCTCTCTCTCTCTCTCTCCCCTTGCCATCGATATCTATATCATCTCTCCTTCTTTGTCTCACTATCTCACCCCCCAAACACACACACACACACACACACTCTCTCTCTCTCTCCGTATCTATCTATCTCTCCCTCCCTGCCTCTCATAGTCTCTTTGACGAGGATAGTTTGAGTTACCCCGACTACCCATAAACCATGATACTCCAACACAAACACCCACAACCTTGCTTTAAACACATTCTAGAGTTTCAGCAAATTAATTAAAATATGCAATTAAAATAAGAAGGGAGAATTCCTTTGCCAAATGTTATGAGATATCTCTCTCAAGCCTTCCAACCCTTCTTCTCACCTCAACTAACTCACATGGGCTTCAACTTATCAACGACACATCATGCTAGCCAAAATAGGCTTCAAAAACCCAAACTCGCAGTCCTGAAAATGCTTGTTGTAGGTGTTGTGAAATATTTTTCCAACGCTCTTTAAAAACCTATAGGCACTACAAAATATTATTCCAGCGGTTCCAGAACTCTGTCTTTTCATATTCCAGGGAGCCGAAATGACTCAGCCTTGCTCCCAATTGACTCTACATGGCCTTAAGTTTCTCTTTAACACTACACATGGCCTCGTATGCCCTCCTTCATTGGGATTGCAAAGCTAACACACACGCCAATCAAAACCAGTCACAAAAAAGGGATTTGACAACACTCACACAACATGGTGCTCTGGTTCTCTGTAACAGTGTTCTATCATTGTAAATATTATGTCTCCACATTCCAGAAACACAAGGAACACTCCCCCACAGGTTTGGAACCAAAATACAAAAGGGTCACTAACAACCACACCATGATTGGGCCTCTATGTGCAAAATTCCCTGTAAATCGAATCACCAGTGCTAATAGAACATATAAGCTACATGATGGTTTTCTTAACACACATGAGTGCACCACACATCATACATATGTTGCAAAACTAGCACACATAGCACAACTTCATGGTCTTTAAGAGAATTGACATTCTTCAACACATTCAACACATACATAACCAACTAAAGCGTAGGGCTAATTCCAGATAGGAATACAACATCTCAGAATTCTCACAAGTTCTCATACACATAGGGGTGAATATGTTCAACTCCAGACTATATTTAAACAAAGAATCAATCTCATTCCTAAGGCGTATAGTCACCACATTTCTTGAAACACCTAGAGTGAACACCAAGGCAGACAACCATGACATTTATCAATACATTCATATTCTCACTAAAAATTGCCTCAACAAGCTCAACCCTCAACACATTGAATTAACATTATATAGACAAATTGTTAAACATATACAAATGCATTAAACAAATTGTTCATTAATCAAATCCAAACATACATTAAACTGGCCAAATTTACAATGGGGGCATGTGCATCCTAGGCCCTCAACCTCTGCCTCTTCTCCTAGCACTGGAGATTCTCCTCTCTACTGCTACACACACTCCTCTTCTCAAACACTCTTCCTCTCTAAAAAGAAATCTACATGAGATAACCAAGATTCACAAGTGATGATTCAGTTCCCCTTCTCACAAAATAAGGGAAACTGAAATTACATTTACATTAGGAAATATTTCCTCCAACTTATTCTAAAAACAAATCTCACATCATAATGAAAATATCTACAAAACATTTAAAATCTATAGCAACATCACCATGTGACCATTCCATCACATTGGCAAGCTCTGGTCCATTCTTCATCGAATTTTATGCTCCATCTATGCACTGACATTAGACTCCCACGGTACGAAAATATATGAACCCCTGGTCATATGCATCTGGTCTTCTGGAACAACTTCAACTCGTGAACTGTGACACACCTTTGTAGTAACAAGCCTCCACCTTGCTACACAATACTTCACCAAACGTTCTTCTGAGTTTGGGCTTTTTCCATCTTCATAGTTATCTTCTATGGAACCCTTCGAGCCCTCCTTTCTCTAGGCTATTGCAAATATCCTCACCTTCCTCTACTTTCACCTGCATAGTGAAACAAATATCTTACCAGATCCTTAATAAACTTGTACCTTCTTCCGCTGCTTCTGCTGCAAACTTTGAACTTTTACTTGTTTTTGAACTATTCAAATTTCCTCAGAATCATAGGCTATCTCTTCATACAACCAACTATACCTGCCAACTTTCCTTTTGGTCAATTTCATCCTCCTAAGTCAGTCCTTGGCTGAAATTTGTTGTCTTCATGTTGCTCCTCAAATCCTCATCTGCTTCAACACATGTGTTCATCACCCTCAAGTTGTTCTTCCATGGATGCAGCTCAACTACCTTGAATTTTTCCTCCACCTGAGCATTTGATCTCTATCTCAGCGTCACCTGTAACAAATTCCATTTTACCTTCTTCTGGAGACTTCATATGTAACCCTGGTCTTCCTTATCTTTCTCTAGCAACCCTCTCATCATCTCTAGTTGTAATTTGATTTCAACTACTTCTCTATAAGTTTGTCTTGACTTGATCTATTATGTATTCTCTTTGAACCTTTACTATGACTTTCAATATTAAAAAATCTACTTCTTCTATGAGCTCCTCCCTGCTCACGGTGAGATGCACACACGCCAATGCAACAAGCTGACTCCATCAACCTATTTGTAAATACCATTCCAAGCTCTTCCATGCCTAGTCTTCTCCGGGTATTTCTGCTAACTCCTTCCTCTAGAATCTTCATCTAAGCATTATAGCTCTTTTGGCTTCTGCATGCAATTGACTCACCCTCTTCCTTTGAGAATTTTGTTGTTCTTCCTTACTTTCTACCACGAGGTTCCTTGCCATCATCCTCAGCTGCAAACATTCATCACTGCTACTTGTAATCAATAATCAAATCAATAATATACTAAAAACAAAAGGCCATTACCTCCTGGTTCAATCTTCACTTCAACACACAACTACTACCGCAAAAATATTCTTACTGTTGTCATACCTTTATTGTTGTAGACCTCCCAGTTTAGCACCATTCATCCTTCTCATAACTCTGGTCATCTTGAATTTCTTGTAGCCATTTTTTCACATGATTGAGTTATATCCTCAACTGAACCATCTCCTTCTCAAATTCTTCATCACTCACTCCTTTGAGTCCAACTTATTTGGCACTTTTCTTCTTCTGCTTGTGATGCTCCTCTAAAACCCTGCTATGACTAATAATAGTCATCTTCATCTCTTCCTCTTGTTGAATTCTCCTTGTCTACTAATGAGCATCAACTAGCCCTTCTTGTAAAAATTCTGCGACTTGTCACCCATACGAAGTCATCCTCTTGGTATCTTCTCTTCTCTAAGTTCTTTGCAGTAGAACCTCTTCTTGAGCACTCTTGCTCCTCTCCTTCAAATCTTTCGGTTGCTGCATCTTCAACCGCACACTGTTCTTTTTATTTTTGTTGGGTTCCATCATTGTTTCTTCATCCAAGTGCTTTTCCTACTCCTCCTTTGACATAACTTGCTTGCTATGGCAGTTGCTACCAATTCAGTCCCGCAATCATAATTCTTTTAATGACCAAAACATCACATTCAATTTTATAAGATCTATAACAAGATCTCATATTCCACTAATTTTTGAACCAATTCCTCTCTAACCAATGCACTCGTTCTTTCTCAAGAGCATATCAACTCTCCAGTCCCCTACAATCACGTCACTTACTGTCGTAAGGATCTTTTTCTCTTCATCCTTTTTCACTGTCAAGTTGTCTTCAAACATGAACGCATCTCCACTATCCAATCTCTTCTATTTTGAATACACCACTAAAGAGAAATCGATTCTAATTCAAGGTAGACACTCTCCACTATGTTTTCACAACACCTCACACTCACCAAATCTGAATTCAATAGAGGCTTACCTCAAATTGTTGTAAACATTGCTTCCTCCAAGCGCTATAAAGATGAAAGATTTCCATGACTTTGAAATTCTCCAAAACATAGCCGAGCTTTGATACCACTTTATGGGATATCTCGGGTTACCCCAGCTACCCATAACCTAGGATACTCCAACACAAACACCCACAACTCTGCTTTAAACACATTCTATAATTTCAACAAATTAATCAAAATATGCAGTCAAAATACGAAGGTAGATTACCTTTGCCAAATGTTACAAGAGATCTCTCTCAAGCCTTCTAACCCTTCTTCTCACCTCAACTAACTCACATGGCCTTCAACGTATCCAAGGGACATCATGCTAGCCAAAATAGGCTTCAAAAACCCAAAGTTGTGGTCCTAAAAATGCTTGTTGAAGGCACTGCAAAATATTTTTCCAACACTCTTTAAAAACCTATAGGCGCTGCAAAATATATTTTCAGTGCTTCCAGAACTTTGTCTTTTCATATTATAGGGAGTTGAAATGACTCAACCTTGCTTCCAATCGACTCTACACGACCTTGAGTCGCTCCTTAACACTACACATGATCTCATACCCCCTACTTCATGGGGATTGCAAACCTAACACATACTAATCAAAACCAGTCACAAAAAAGGGGCTTGACAACGTTCACACAATAGTGTGCTCTGGTTCTTTATAAGGGAGTTCTATTGTTGTAAATACTACGCCTTCACATTCCATAAACACAAGGAGCACTCCCCCATGGGTTTGGAACCAAAATACAAAAGGGTCATTAACAACCACACCATTATTGGGCCTCCATGTGCATACTTCCTTGCAAATCGACTCACCAATGCTAGCATAACCTATAAGCTATAGGATGGTTTATTTAACACACATGAGTGCACCACACATCATACATATGTTTCACAACTAGTACACACATCACAACTTCACTATCTTCAAAAAAATTAACAGTCTTCAATGCATTCAACACATACATAACCAATTACAGTGCAAGGACTAATTCCGGATAGGCATACAACATCTCAGAATTATCACAAGCTCTCATACATAGAGGGGTCAATATGTTTAGCTCCATACTATATTTAAACAAATAATCAATCTCATTTCTAAGGCATACAGACACCACATTTCTTGACACATCTAGATTTAACACCAAGGCATACAACCATGACATTTCTCAATACATTCATATTCTTACTATAAATTGACTCAACAAATGCAAGCCTCAACACATTGAATTAACGTTATACATATAGAGTAATAAACATGTACAAAGGCATTAAACAAACTGTTCATTAATCAAATCAAGACATATGTTAAACTAGCCAAATTTACAATGGGGGCATGTGCAGTTGAGGCCCTCAACCTCAGCCTCTTTTGCTAGCGTTAGAGCTTCTCCTCTCCATTGTTGCACACATTCCTATTCTCAAACATTCTTCCTCTCTAAAAAGAAAGAGACTTGGGATAACCAAGAGTCACAAGTAATGATTTGTTTCCCCTTCTCGCAAAATAAGGGAAACTGAAATTACATATACATTAGGAAATATTTCTTCCAACTTATTCTAAAAAAAAACTCACATCCTAATGCAAATATCTATAAAACATTTAAAATCTCTCCCAAAATCACCATGTGACCATCTCATCACATTGGAAGCTTCGGTCTAGTCTTCATCGAATTTTGTGCACCTACATCACTCTATCTTCTTCCTTCTCTCCCCTCTCCATATATATCTCTATCTCCCTTTGTATCTCCTTCTTTGTCTCCCCGTGTCTATCTATCTCTCTCTCCTTCCTTCTTCCTCTCTCCCTATCTCTCTTCCCCTTCTCTCCCTTTCTCTCTCTTTCTTCCTCCTCACTCTCCTCTCTCTTTTACTCTCTCTCCATCTCTCCCTTGCCACTCCCTCTCATTGTCTCTCCACCTTTCTCTCTCTATGTCTTCCTTCTTCCCTTCCTTTCTCTCCCCCTCCAACTCCATCTCTCTCTCCCCCCTCTCCTTCTCTCTCTCAAGTCATCTCTCTCCCTTTCTTTCCCACCTCCCTCTGTCTTTGCCCCCTCCACACACACTCTCTTTCTCTTTGTCCTCCAACTTTGTAACTATCCCCCTCCCTCTCTACTTCTATCTCTCCCCCTCTTTTCCCCCTCCATATTTATATCTCCCTCTCTCTCTCCTCTTCTTCTCTCTCTCTTCCCTCCATCTCTCCTCTCCCCCTCACTCTCTCTCCATCTCTCCCTTTCCACTCCCTCTCTCCCCGCCTCTATCTCTCTATGCATTTGTTCTTCTCTCCCTCTGTCCCCCCTCCAACTCCATCTCTTTATCCCTCCTTCTCTCCCCCCTCACTCTCTCTTTCTTTCTCTCTCCCCCCTCTATCCATATGATCAAGAATTGTCACTCCATGTACTCAATGATATATGTAAGGTCTAATATGATAATACTTCTAATGAAGATGATCATTATTATAATATATTGGAATAATAATAACCAATATTATTCATTATTATACCAATAATAATATATAAATAAATAATGTGTTAAAGAAACAATAGTATGCTAACTCTACATTATAGAGAGACAAATTTCTTCTCATCAAATTGGTAGCTTTGTGCCTTACATTTTCCATTTTAGATTACATTACATTTTACGTTTTGTATTTTATAATTTACATTACGTTACATTTTAAATTTTACATTTTACATTTTACATTTTAATTTTTTATTGTGAAATGAGTTATGGTTTTTGGGCATGTGGTATTGATAAGCCATGGTATTGTAACAAAACATATTTACAAGTTAATAATATAGAGGTAAAGTGGGGGTGGATATCCATGGTTGAATCTTGTTATATTGTAAGTATTAAGTTTTTATGTGCTTACTAATTAAATTTAAATATGGTTACAGAAACATTATTAGTCTATGCCAAGGTAGGACTCTAGCAATCAATTTGTGTGTTGAGCGCTATTAGTTGACCAATGAAAATTATAATGTTTAACTTTGAAAAATAAATATATAATTTTTCAATATTATTAGAAACTATTTTTCAAAATTTTGATTAGACCATAACTTGAAGGTCTTATTGCAACCTTTGCACAATATAATCCCACATGGATAGCTGCATTACATATTTTATGCCATAATTTATGGATAGGGTTGCAAAATTATTGCGTGATTTTTAGACATTTGTGTAGTTTTATCCTTAAGCTTTGTAGGAAGTTTATCGAAAAATAAAATCCTTGAAAATAACTCATACTCAGGTAAATAACATATTTACTACTAGTTACTTCCCATCATAGTTTAAGCAAGTCCTTGCATAATACCCACCAAAATTTATGCAAGTTCTTTTGCAATCTACTTATCCACTTCATATCTCAATTTATTAGTTCCTACCAAAGAAATAGTGTAGAATGATTTTTATATGGACCACTATTAATTTAGCATTAAACGATGTAAGTTATAATTATTTATGTCATTGTTCCGAGAGCATAATTTCTAACTTGAGTGGGAGGAAATATGCTACCTTGCAAAACAAAATTACAATATAACAAATCGAATTTAATCACTTATAACTTTTTTTATTATTAATTGAGCCAATATTTTAATGTTTACACTCATTTACGAACACTACAACATCTCCCCATACTGGGCTTTATATTACTTTTAACCTCTTATTATTTTTTGATTGAGCCGACATATAAATCTTAAATGTTTGCAAGCATTTACACCACTACAACATCACCACCCCCATAATGGGTTGTAGGGCGCATCTTTGTACAATCAATTAAAATAAAGCATTGAGTAGATTGATTTGGCACACATTTGGGGATTGATTGGTGACATTGGGATGTCATTACACTTTATTTAAACATATCCAATATGCTAATGTATTTATCACAAGCCTTTCAAGCCAATCAATAATTAAAGCTCCCAATTTATTAAATTAGAAATGCAACCAAATTGATCTCAATAGCACAAGCATTTAAACACATTTAACAACATATATTACCTTCGCAACCCAAATGGGAAGACAAACAAAGATGGGTTTTGTTAATGCTTAAGAATTGTTACAAAGGGTGAGATATACACTCTCAGTAGGGATCTTGTGCACTCTTCCTCAATAGTAGTGTTTTCCAAATTTATTTAGCTCTTATAAGAATCCCCTTCATCGTCTAATAACTGAGCATATTACTTTATTCCAAGTCCTCATCCTTCTATTATCACCCTTCTTCTTTCCAACATTATCTTTTTACCTCTCTTGATGGTTATCCTTTTATTAAGCAAGCATTATTTATTATAGTATTGTGTTAGAATTCTAGTCATTATGAGATTCATTTCACTATCTCTTGACATTTGGCCTTTGGTATTCAATGTCCATTAACTTCAAACATTGCTAATATCTATCTTTTACAAGTTTAGGGGTTATCTAGATTCATTTTAGATCACATGTCCCCAATCTTATGCTTTTGGTCACCAAAATATTCAACTCAACTCTTTCCGTTCTTCTTTCACAATGGTGTGCTTGCCTCCTCTATTACCACAAAATAGAGTCGATTCATTGGTTGTTATGGAGTTTTAAAAATTCCTTCCAAGCCAACTCTTTGCATCAATATCTAATGTATCTCTAAGAAGGGATGCCTCCACTATGACATGGAATATAAGATTTAAATAAGGGCTTCCTTTGATGTTAACATAACCCAACTATCCATTTCATTGGTGGAGATAACATTTTCTACTATTATAGGTATATAAATACTTGTTACTACTTTGGATACTATAAATACTTGTTACTACTTGGTATACAAGTGTAAGTAGTGCTTACTTCCCCTTAACCTTAAATCTCCAAGATTTTCTTTTGGTTGTGAGCTTCTTGTGATGAAATTTTGGATGAAACTTGCAGCACGTGGCTTCCCAATGTCCATTTAGCCTAAAATAATGGAAAAGTTAATGTCACCACATGGGATATTTGAGATTCTTTGTTTTCACGCTCTTTATTTTACTAATGGGTTGCTTCTTATAACAATTAGTCACTTGGTGGCCTCTCACACCACAGAATGATAATGCACCAAAGTGCCAACATTCATTGAATTTTTGGTATTTCTTTTTACAACCATAACAAACCAACGATGCCCTGCCACACCTCTTTGGTTTGTGCTTATGCTTGTAGGATTATTTGCTTAGTTCCAAGTGTTGATACAATTTTGTACGATGGAAACATCCTTTTGTTGCCCTCGTTCAAGATATAAGAACCATGTTGGAGCAATGGTCTATTTCCCACTCCTTCTATGTTACCTTTTCTTAAATTAAAATAGTTTTTTCTTCAATCCCTCTTGCCTTGAAAAAGATTATCTAGATTAAGCCAAACTCTTAAGAGATGAGTTGCATTCACTCACTTCATCTTGTCCACAAAAACCTATACCTTCATGATTGAGTCTATGTTCAATTATAATGAGGTTTACAATCCCTTGGCTTATCTTGCCTTGCCCTTAGCAATTGTAGTCCATTTTCTTCATTAACTTGGAACCCATTCCCTTAGAAAGTTTTTCAAAATTACCAAAGGGATCTTTGAAAACAAATTGAAGAAGGTTCTTGGAGGATGAGCTTATCCTGCTTGTCCTAGTCACAATGTTGACTTCTACAATTGCAATGGAAGGTGCTTGTGTTTCCTTGGTCTATTGGACAAATATGTGTAGCTTGGTCATGCCTCCTCCTTTGTTGAAAAGTCTTGCTACAATTGAGCCATAATTTTAGTGAGCCTATATTCTTGCTATTCATCATTCTTAATTACTTTCTCTCCCAAAGACCTAAACTTTTCTCTTGTGCAATCTACCAAAATAGTGGTGAAGGTTCCCAACATTCAACAAAGTGTTCCTTTAATAATGGCAACAATTTTGTAGAAGTTTCATGGTCCTTTTCAAGCTCTTCCATCCTATTGTTCAAGTGTCAATTCTTGCCTTGGATCTACACATTGAAGGCCCTTAGGTCTTCCAACCTTTATCTTTTTTGTTCTTTACCTATGTTGGGCCTGCCTTCTCCTGAAAAGTGCTAGCAACTTCTCAAGGTCACGGATTCAACCACTCTAACACCAATATGACCCATAAACAATATGTGTATGGCTTATCTATCTCATCAACACATATTCTCCTATGTAAATTAAAGATTGATTCTATAGTCATAAATAGGTCGAGATCATGCTTCTTGATGCAAATTCATGTCATGAATGGAAGCCTTTTCTACTAATTTGGTTTCATTTCTTAGTTTGTTTTAATGATACTAAACCACCTCCCGCTAAGTTCTAAACTCAATTATGGAAAAATAAAAATGCCACACCCTTTACATGTTGCATATAGCCAAAATCCAAACAATATTAATTACATTTCTTTCTTTGGCCATTCTTCTCAATAGAACCACAAACCTTCAAGCCTTCATACATATGATTATGCATAGAGGATGCATAAAGGTCGTAAGTAAATGTCACTACACACTCATGTTAAAATGTAATGCCATGCTATATTATTCATATATAAGAAAATGTCCCACGCACAAAAATATATATAATTTTGAGCAATGAAAGTTACATTTTTTTTTTAAATATGATACATTAATAAATACATAAAAATTTATAATATATATTTTATTCTCATACAAACAATATTAAGAGGAATGATTTTAACTTCATACATTTTTACCTATTTTTATTTGTTATTATATTTTTTCATTTATATCAAAACTAAATGAACCATTTTTCTTATTATGCCGGTGCTGCAAGGCACGGTAATACGTATTCGATGAATAATAATAATAATAATAATAATAATAATCCATTTTTAAGGGTCACAGCCAAGCTAGACACCAAATTGGTGTATGAGACCCCTCTTGTTGTGGGACAAGGGACCCACCTCCGCGCAACGATTTGACTGCTAGTCTAACAAGGCATACATACTCTACCCCCCTCTGGTTTTGAACCTGTGACCTCTTAGGAGGAAACACATGCTCTTAACCATTAGGCCCACTCAAGCTGTATAGGCCCACTCAAGCTGTATCAAATTAATGTCAAATTAAAATCAGTTTAACTAAAAATTAAATGATAATTTCTAATCTTAACTTTTTAAGAAAAAATGTTTTGTTTTTTTGTTTTGTTTTGTTTTTGTTTTTTTATAAAAAAATGATCAATTAATCACACTAAAGTTTTATTGTGTAATGATTCTTTGGTAACCATCGTCCCGAATGTTGACACCTTGAGGAATGAGATAGAGAGTATTATGCATGTGACTGAGCTTTGACCTAAACAAACCACACTGTCAATGTCATAATCGTAAAATTGTGGGTTGGGCGGTCGTGGTCGAGTGGATTTGAGGTTGTCCACGTCATATGATGACGACAAAATCACATGTTAAATTAAGTTGCTCAATTGAAAAATACCAAAGTCAATAATATGGCATATTTATTTTTATATTTTTACGATATATTTTTTAAAAATAATAATTTAAACCAATTTTATTTGTAGTCGTCTTACTTCAATTACATTGGTGTTCTTCTTTTATTTTGAAGTCATACTTTTTATCTGCAAAATACTTTTTAAGACACAGAAATAACAAAATAATTATGTACATCATTAACATACTTTTATTTGATGGGAAAAGCTAAAGTGTATAAATACTTGTGTATTTAGAGGAGAATTAGGATAATTATTAGAACATTTCCTCTCGATGACACTGTATACAATTTTTAGAGTCTTGCTTTTGAAAATATCATTTTTTTTTTGTGATTAATTGAAGTTATTTACGATTTTTACGATATGTATTGGTTAGATTTTTAGGACATGTATTGGTTAGTAAGTTTATGGGGTTAAATTATACTTGTAGTTTCATTTCCACAAATCCATGATCATGCCCCTATCTTAGTGTTTGGATTATCATTTTTGGGCATTGAGTGGACCATATGAGGGAGCACTATTTCACATAATTTTATTTTTCTTTTCATGTGAGAGAACATATTTTTATTTTTCTTATTTTAATTTATTTTTTTTTATTTTGTTTTAAATCCATTATTTTGGTGTCTATTTCCAACAATGATAATCATGCAACCAGATAGTGGCACTATTTCACACAATTTTATCTTTGTTTCTATGTGAGAGAACACACCCTAATTTCACTTATTTCAACTTATTTTTTTAATTGTGTTTTAAATCCATTATTTTGGTGTCCATTCCAACAACGATAACCATATAATCGATAGTGACCCCACATGTTATAACAAATAAGAGTTGTCTTTAGTGTGACTTTTTGGACTTTTCGTTGCTCGAATTCGATGGAAAAATTTGAGGTGAAATCTTGATTTGTGTTATTTAAACTAGTTTTTTTACTATATATATGGATTCAGCACCCTAGAAAACCCCTAGGCACTTTGATTGCAAGGATTACCCATCAAACGTGTGATTTTAATAAATTCCTGCCAGATTTTAGAGAAATTTGACAGGAAAAACCCACCGTAAAAACTTCCAAAAAGTCACACTAAAGACAACTCCTAAAAAATGCCCACCACATACATAAAAAATAACTAAAATGTTGCCTACTACGAAGCATATTTCTTTAATACATATTAATAATGTATATTGTTTTTTGGCAACAAGCATTTGAATGCAGGATAGGTCTGGTGAGGAGATGGCTAGGGTTTCTGGAACGACCTGCGCCGCTGCCGTCGAACTACATCAACCAGAGTAGCCAGAGTTGAACCCTGGCAATAGATTCGTCACCCACAACACTGTGCAAGAGCAGATAGGGGTTGAGTGGCATGATGCGTCCCAGTATTCATCTAGATAGGCGCGTTTCTGCACAAATGAATGGAAGCCGAGAGCTACAGGGGATCCAACAAAAGCGGCCATGATCTCGGAGGACCGATTTATCTTGCTAGAAGTAGGTATCCTTGACGCAGTAGCGGGGTTTTTTGGGCCTCTAAAAAACGACCTTGGCCAGCCTGAACAGGAGAAAACAGGGTACAGACTTCCCAAACCTTACGGTGCTCTTGGGCAGACATAGAAGGTAGATCCAACAGATCGAGGCCTAGACAACGTGGATCCACCAGGTTTGGAGGAAGATCTGAATCAAATTTTTAGCAGATCGATAGGAGGCAAACATTACTGCATACAGATCAACAAGAGAATGAGCATTAAGGAGATAAAAAAGGAGATCCAGATAAAACTAGGAACCCCAACAACATACCAAAATCTGATATATACATGATACAGTCTGCAGGATAATCACACACTTCAAGACTATGGCATCACCAAAGATTCAACCATCATACTAAATGTGAGACTGTGAGGCGGATGCAAGGCAGCCAACTCTAAAACTTTAGGCTCTTTTCGTGATTCATTCAAAGAAAAGGAACACATGCAAAACAAACCAACACCAATATCCGAACTACCAGGCCCCTACATTGTGGAACAAAAGCCGGAATCTCCAATGCTTACAATATCTATGCCGGAAGTAACTGATCTATACACAGATTTAGCCCAAAATTCTGTTATATGTAGATTTAATGGTTTCTGGCCAAAATCTGATGCACTGCATCAATGGATCTCCTCCACATGGTCACCCAACTGTGAAATTTATCTATGCCCAAAAGGGTTTTTCATAGTCAGATTCGACACAAAACTAGACCGAGATAACATCATCAATTAGGGGCCTTGGTTTTGGGGCAATGCTGGCCTTTTCATTACCCCCTGGTTCCCGGATTTCAATGCCAATACCATGGTAGTTTCAACAATGCTAGTTTGGGTAAGGCTACATAACATTCCACTACATTTTTGGCATCACAAAGTTTTAATAGCCATTGGGAACTCCTTGGTGAAGTTCCTAAAATCAGATGAAGATAGAAATACTCAGGGAATCTTCACATTTGCAAGAATATGCATAGAAGTGGACCTGAGTCAAGGACTACCAGATCACAACACATTGAATTTTAATAATTCACTGTGGACACAACCACTTGATTATGAGAACACAACATTCAGATGCAGCGGATGCTTCCAAACAGGGCACCTCCACTACGCCTGTCCACTGGCTAGGAAGGAGCCCAAAGGAAATAAGAAACAACAAAATAAACCCAAAGGTTGGCAGCATAGTGAACTGCTAGAAGAAGAGGAACTGAAGACAGAACCTACAGGCAAGCAAATGGGTTAGGAAAACATACAGGAAGAAAAGACCCAGGACACAAACTTGGAGCATAACATTTTGAAACAGCAACAAGAATCTCAGCTGGAAGTAAGTGGCATCAAATGAATTCACGGCTCCGAAGGATCAGAATCTGACAAAGAACAACCAACGAATAAAATGGAAAACTAGCTTGCCATTATTGATACCACTCCCAACACTGGAGGTTGGCGAAGAGTGGAGAAGAAGAAGGGCAGGAAAGCATATGCTAGCTGGATCATTTATTTTTCTTTTCTTGTTGTTTTTCTGATTTCAGGAACAACTCATTACTCTTTGACAGGATAGTATATCTTACATCCTATGGGCTCTATGATTTGCAAATCATACAACAAAAATGAATGCTTAACACATATACTATGTAACTTTTTATTTCGTTTCATAAAAAGTTCGATTTTTTCTTTGGAAAAAAAAAATGTATATTGATTTTTATTAAAATTAATAGTATTAATATATGAAATAATTTTCACTATATATTAATGATGTAATATACTATTAAACAATTTTTAAAACACAGTGTTATGAAATAAAATCATTTGTTTTAATACATATCAATAATGTATATTGATTTTTATTAAAGTTAATAGTGTTAATATACGAGATAGTTTTCACTATATATTAATGATGTAATATAATACTAAACAATTTTTAAAACACAATATTATGAAATAAAATAATTTGTTTTTTTGTTGTTTGTTTTTTTGTCTTTTCTTTTTTCCGTGATATTGGAAAGTTAGATAATTAAAAACATTTCTTCTAGAATGTTATGTATATGTCTATATTAAAATTTTAAAATATTTGTATAATATTGACATTTTTAGTTTATTAATTCATTAAAATTATTAAAAAAAATATATATCTTTAATTTTTTTTAATGGAAATAAATTTCTAAAACAAACTATTCATTTCCTTGTCATTTTTCTTAAAGTCTAATACACCAAAGTTGATCTCAGTAAATATTAATAATCATCATGGTTGTCGTCATCAATATTCATATAATTGGTATAATCTTGAAATAGGTAACCAAAAGATTGAGGTGAATTGAGGATGCACATATAAACCGAGTTGAGAAATAGTTTTTGTTATTTTCACTTGTATAGGATTGCAAATTAATGACTAAATATCTCATTTGTGGTTATTGGAGCGATTGCTAGTTATCATTGAAGATCTCATCCTTAGTTGCCTTCAATGAGCTAAGACTTGAATCACCTAGAGTAAAGTGCGACCTCTTTCTCTACCATCATCATCTGCTTAAAGAAATAATAACATGACACTGAGAAATGGATGCCTTTGCTCCTAGAAAATATGTGATGAAGAGGATTTGTTATAGTCAGTAATGACATATATTACATTATGGAGAATGAGGGTGGCAAGGGGCCATGTGGTCTCACATTTTCTTAATTTGGTTCATTGATCAAAATATATGTATTTTCCACTTATAGCATGTTCAAATAGTATTAAAGTAAAACATGACTCGCTAACAAATATAAGATACCGTGATTCTTCAATACATTTACAACAAGTAGCAAGTTGTTAGTGGGGGAATGTGGCATTTATGCTTCCCTAAGTCAAATGGCTCAATGCTCGCAACACACTCAAAACAAGCCACTAACTCAACATTGCGTTACATGGTATCTTATTTCGGCTCTCTTTTTGTTTTGGACAACGCTTTGCTATACATATATGAGGAACTAATAATTGAGCTACCCTACTTTGTAGCCCATGTTCAAATGTTGGAGTTAGTTTATACCTTTTAAAGTTCAATAATTAAACCAAGTGGCAGAGAACACTAGCTATGTGACCTTGTTATTATATCTTTTCATTAATATCTACCTATTATCACATGATCAAATTGATCAAATTAATCGTCTTTCTATTTCTATCAAAACTATATATATATATGATAAATAAATAAGATGAGCTACATGTAAATTGATGACTCGAATTTAGGATATTGATGACATTGATAAGAAATTAATGAGTATGCTTTGCAAATGGTGTTAGTCTTACTACAAGTGACATTATTTTTAGGTTGAATTGGAAGTACATGGATATGACATTGTTACACTAGAGCTTTCATTTTTAGGGTGAGCACGTGTAAAAATAGATATTATAATGCTTTCTATATTACGTTGAAAAATTGTTGTTGCTACTCACCCCTCTAGTTGATGAAAATAACAACAAAGTTGCAACTATGATCTCAATTAGAATTAGTTTTTTGTATAATTTACAGTGGTAATGTGGTAGATGAAGATGAAGTGGATGTGGCAGAAATGAAAAAAAAAAAGTATTAAATGCATTTTGTAATCAAACAAGAGAGGGAAAGGGGTATTAAGGTGAACTTGAGAATCTAGTCCATGTTTGATTTTTAGAGTGTATGTTTTAATTTGTCATTGATATTGTCTACTATACCTGGAATACAATCTACGATTCCATGTTGGACAGGCAATGGGAGGCTGGTTTGTACACAATAAATCATTTTAGCTCTGGCACATAAGGTTTGGTTTTTGTCTATAATAAAAAGTTATTGTGTTCAGTGGGAAGTATTTAAGAAACAGTGAACTCTAAACATAACTATATGACTCAACATAAGTATAATTTTTTAATAAAGTTAATCTTAGCGATTTGATTGAAAAATTGAACAAACAAATTATCTGTTTTTGTCAACCACAATCATAATATCAAAAATATTTTATAAAGACATTGTTACATTTATATTACAATCAAAATATACAAATGATAAAGGTATACACATCGTGAAATTAGTGGCATATAGCAAGAAAAAGGTTGTCTTAGAAGCTAATGCCCAGCGTCGGTATGACACGTTCATCCTTCACATTTCCCTTGGAACTAACGACGAGCTTTGGCATGACGCTCGTTCATACTTTATAAGCTTGCACAGACTAGCCTTGGCATCATATGATAGTCCTTCATAGATAAGAAGCAGATCCTTAAAGACTTCAAACACGCCACTAAACGACTAACTACCAACCCACCTGCCAGTAGAAGCTTTGGAAGTGAACAACCAACCTTTGAATGAGACCCTGGTCCTCTGTCGCTCGAGCTCAAGCTGCAAAATTTAATGGAGAATTATATTTGATCGGTTAAGGAAGCTCAAAGATGTTGTTGCTTCTGTTAAGGAAAGTGAACACTACTATGTAAGAGAGAGAGAGAATTAACCTGGCTAGAGTTGGGTTGTTCACAACAAGTTCGATTTAGGGTGCCACTGGCAGTTGGGTATCAATTCGCGACAGTCGCCTCAGACAACCTTTAGAAAAGCACAATCCGCAACTCCCTTGATCATAGGCAGAGGTAAGGAACTTTAGGACTAAGAAAGTTGACAATTCATCACAGTTCTATGGCCTTAAAGCGTCAACTCAAGAATTTTTTTTTACAAGAATTTCCATTGCGAGAGAGAGGATGAGGGAATTCTAATCTACTACTGTGCGTGGGTGTCCTGCATAGTTGGAGCATACCCATCTCACCCTTCCTCTTCGATTCTCGCAGACATGGCTCAGACTCCAAGCTATTGGTTCCATTCTTGCTACATGTAAGTCTGCACTCGATTCCTGGCTCTACTCATGTGGTATCCCATTTTTTTTACTTTAGCAAAATTGCAGTCACATTTCCATTATCATATCGAAAGGGTATGGGCTAGACAATTCACCCTTATATTGTTCCTTTTGGCTAGCTATCTTTGTATGGTTTTGGCTCTAGACTCGAAGATCATTTATGGGTTCTAGGCAGATTGATAAGTTTCTATTGCTAATGAGTTGAGGGTTTCATTCAAATGTCTACAGTTTATGGTTGCGAAAAAGTAATACAACAGGTTAATAGATTGTTGAACTCATATTTATCTTGATTTTCTTTTTGATGTTGATGAATGTAGACTTGTAGATTCTAATTTCTATATTTCAAGTGCATGTTTATGTAAAAAAAAATTATCACGATACAGGGACCTGAAGTTCGATTTCAACGCACTTCTTCCATAATCGCAGTGAGTATAAAGTTAACAGAATCCAAGCTAGGGTTTCGACCTTTAGGAAGGGAAAATATGTTGTTTACCAGGGCTTTGTTGTAATTTTCCTTATGCTTTCAAATTGAAATGCAAATGTTCTTGTTTAATTGCAATTGTTGTTGTTTCCATCGGATACAGAGTTTAATTTGAACACTAGAGTTGCGTTATAACTAATAGTACGTGATAGAGTTAAGGTGAGCCTTGCTTTTTATTTAAATGTACGATCAAGGAAATGATTTTAGTAGGCAGTTTTTTACATGGTTCGACGTGGATTTTGCAAAGTTGCCTTGTCAGAAATGGGAGAACAATTGGTTGAGATATGTTGTTCGTCTCCATTTTCAACTAGCAGCTACAAATCTGGCTACATCAAGGTATAAATAAGGTATGTATAAGTTAGTTCTATGCCAAATTTGTGCGACATGATTTCAACTTTGTTTTTCTCAGCATTTTATTTCTTGTTTTTCTCATCACCCAGTTTTTCTGAAAAATCCTCTAAAACTCTTCAGAGATATAGTTTAATGGTTGTGTAAACTCTTAAACTCTTTAGTAGCAACAAATCTATCTTCAAAGAGAAAATTAGAGAGAAAATTATTGCAGAACACAACGCAAAATATGGTTTAAAAAAATTAAAAAATCAATACTTTCAAGATTTTAAATTGTTTGGAAAATATTTCTCATTTTCTGCCCTACTCAACTAAACCATATATAAGGAAAGGCTCATTCTCCACCCTTTTGTACCAAGCAAATTTAGAATATGAATTATCTAGACTTTCAATTTATATAGAAGTTTTCCACTTTGATCGACTATCCTTGTGTTAACTTTGTAGTTAAACATTTTGTTTTCATTTTTGCTAGTGCTTTTTTGTTTTCGGTATTTGTTAATTCACAATATTTCCTGTATTTTTCAAGCAAGAACGTGAAAGATTAAAAATAATTGGAAACAAACTTGGTGACCTTGAACTCTTCCGTCCAATCATTATTTTTTGTGGCTTCATTCTGAACTTCAATTTGGGGAAGGAAGAGAATGCTATCCTGAATAACCAGATGTATCAATGGTTAAATTTTTAATATTTCTTGGGTTTTTCTTTATCAACATTGCATTTCATACAAGCAACACATTGTTAAAAATGGATACTGTGAATGAATGAATTATTTATTAAACACACATAATAAATAGATAGATACAGAGAAAGTAAATGAATTTAAAAGAAAAATAAGAGGATCGTGCAAGATTTTGACTGACATTTTTTTATTATTCTTGTTGGTGCTTCGAATTTATGAACTATTCAATTAACAAAATTGAATTTACTTACCTATCAATTCTACAATTATGCATGTTTGCTGGAGCTGCAAACATCAAACATCAAGATTGCATCCAAAAATGATGCAAAATATAGTGGCTACACAAACTAGGTAAGGAGTTGTTTGTGTAAGGAGCTGCCAATTCATCGCTCACTCCATGCTCAAGAAGGTGGGCTGGGGGCCAATCTAGCTAAACTATACTTGTAAACAGGTAAATTGCTTTTAAGGCCTGACCGAAAATGGAGAGATCAGAACAAAGGTCACAGAGGCCAGGACAAAGGCCAGCGAGACCCTGGAGAGACTCGAAGAAAGGCTACTTACAAACCAAGACACCAACACATACTTACATGTAGTTGTACCTGGGAAAATGGCCACTAATATTTGATGTTGGGAAGTAATGCTAGAGTAAACACTAGCATTACTAAAGATAACTTGACAACATGCTCCTTTAACTCAAAGGATGCTAGTTTAACCCCAAAAGTTTTTGATACATTATAATCGATTTTAGCCTCGTTAAGAGGCCAAATAAGTTCTCAACATTGTTGATTGGCTTACGAAACTCAATGTCGATATTTAATAGGCTCAACAAAAGGTGAATTAAGACATATACAACAAGACTTTGGTTAAAGTATTTTTAGTCCTTAAAAACAACTCATATTCCAAAGCATATCAATTACAATAGTCCCTGCTCCCTATGGCAGGGACTAATAATAGCATCTTGTTATGATGTTGGTCTTCGAAGAGGTTCTCATAATCGTGCAACGAGGAGAAAATATGTTTTTTTTCTAGGCATAAAATATTTGGTTTTAGTGTT
Source organism: Pinus taeda (assembly GCA_000404065.3). NCBI lineage: Eukaryota > Viridiplantae > Streptophyta > Pinopsida > Pinales > Pinaceae > Pinus > Pinus taeda. The sequence continues at coordinate 14,553 of APFE030396951.1, read as the reverse complement.
GACTATTTGGTGGGGGAATTTTTTATTTTTTGAATTCATCTAGAGTTTATTGTTGTTGAAGTGTCAATTATGATTTCCAAATCTTTTCTAGTATAACAGTTTCCCTCCATTTGTGATTGGTGTGTTGTCAGACAGATTGTCACGACAACGCTCAGACTGGGGGCTGTCACCCTGATCCCCGATCTCTCTGTTTAAGCCTGTCTCCCATGGCTAAGGGGGGTAGACCCTATGGGATAATGAATGACCAACTGGGGACCAGTTGGGTTGGGAGACACGAGGGGGAACAAGCACTAAATTGATTTTATTAAGTTAATAGACCAGTGCCTTACGAAATAAATGATTAAACGATTATTTATCTAATGCTACAGAAATATGGACTCATTAGCAATCGTTTACCATCAATCAACTCAAACAAAGTTTAACTTTTACCAAATATGAGATAATCAATAAATGCTCAATGGCTTAATGATACTCCAGCAATTAAAATTTCGAAAGATAAAATGCTTTAAACAACCACGTAAAATGCTAACTAGAGATTACATTCATGCAATTAATCTTCAAATGAACATTTAAACATGTTTAACCATATAAAGAAATGATAAATATTATTCCCACATCAAAATTTTAGCCTTAGTAGAAAAGATATATCGCAAACATAACAAATCCCTGAGCCAAGACTGAAACTGGCAAAAAAATTCCAAAATATTTTTATATCTTTATATTTTCAAATAAAACAAAACTAGGCTAAACCAAAACTAAAGTTTAAATAGATGAAACTCAAATCTAAAAAATCAAAACTATATAAAAAAGTCTAAAAATTACTTTTTATGCTTCTTTTTTTTTTTAATAAAGCTAAAATATCAAAATAGAACGAAATTGAAATCCTAAATTAAAATCTGATCTAACACCATAAAATAAAACTTTAAATCTAAAAATTAAACAAAACTTAAATCTAAAAACTAAATAAAACTAAAATCCTAACTAAAGTCTAAAAAAGGGACTTTTTATTATTTATTTGATTTTTGATATATAAAAAATAAAACCAAATTAAACTATAGAAAAAATAAAATCTGAATTAAAATCTAAAACTTCAACTTTTCTGTTATAAAAAAAGAAAATTTAAAATTTTTTTTTTTTGAAATATGACTAAAGGAAACGTATATAAACAAAAATTTAAAACTAAATCTTAAAACTAAAATCAAAATCTGATCAAATTTATGAAAATTGATTTTTTTTTTTAAAGAAACTCAAAAGTTTAAAACAAACACAAAATTTAAATCCTGACAAAATTAAAATTTACTCTTCTAAGAAAAAGAAAGAAATATATCTTTATTATTATTATTATTATTATATTACAAAGTCCTGCATTCAAATTAAAACAAACCAAACTAAAATGAAATAAAGCTAAGGGAAAGGAAAGTGGGAAAAAACGATGGAGGCTGCTAAGGGGATTAGGGTTTCAGAAGCTCTGCTTTGCGCCGACGCTGGCCTAAACGTCCTGCTCTGCTGTAGATCGGACAGTTTCGTGTCGACTGGTCTCTCAGGCTTTGAAGTTCCCCTCTGGGCCTGTGCGGGAATTTCTGTTGGGAAGGATTTACAAGTTCTGAACCACAGAGATCTGAACCCGGAGCATCCACCCTCCTTCTGGGCGCAGGTTCGTTTTGATGCGGTTTCTGCAATAGCTCTGCTCAAGACTGGCAGTTTTTCCCACGGCTATGGAAAACCGAGACGTACAATGGCATCCAGACCCTTTATTGACATGTTGTGGTGTCGATTCGCAGATCTAGGGCCGTTTCTGAACGGCACGGTTGAAGACAGAGCACCGAGGGGAGTATGGACTCGTCTTTTCGGTATTTTGAAGTCTCCTCTGGTCGAAGACAGAGCACCGGGGGGGGAGTACGGCCTCGTCCCTTTGGTGTTTTGAGTTTCCTTCGGTTTTTTTAATGCAGATCTGGGCCCCAGGAGGGATATCCCTCGAATCCGCAGTCGGAGGAAAGGAAGGGGGGCTGCATGGTTCAGATCCGCTCTCCCCTGTCCTCAAAGCCCGCAGACCTGGGCCGGATCCAACCGATCTGACCAAAAAACAAATGATGAGTCTGCGTAAGGGTTCAAATCCTATGCCTTCCACCGATCCAACAAGGGGCGGCATCAAACGATTGAAAGGGCAATCAACGCCTGGAGGGACAGAACCAGACGGTCCAGAAGCGATTCAAATTTTCATAAGAACCCTGTTAGGGAATACAATCTGCATGCAAATAAAAACAGGGTTGCCGATAAAAAATATAAAGGATGAAATTCAAAAGTTATCAGGCATATCAACAAGTCAGCTGAGTTTGATTTATGCAGGACACACCCTACAGGAAGAATCTACAGCGCAGCATTATGGAATCGTGAGAGATTCAACAATTTTTCTGAGTACAAGACTGAGAGGAGGAAGATTTGGATCTAGCTCAAAGGGCACGGGTTCGTTCAAGGACGCTGTCAAAGGAAAAGGGGAAGCTAGTAACAAGACAGTGCCACCACAAGATCTGCCTGGTCCTTATATAGTGGAGCAGAGTAAGAAGAACCCAGTTTTGACAATCGATCTGCCGGAGGTAAACAATTTTCATGATGATCTCTCTTCTTTGGCAGTCATTTGTAGATTTAATGGCTTTTGGCCAAAAGCTGATGCTTTACGGCACTGGATCCAGTCCACATGGACACTAAACTGTGACATCCTTTTATGCACAAAGGGTTTTTTTATAGTAAAATTTGACACAGTGGAGGAAAAAGACCATGCCCTCCATGAGGGGCCATGGTTCTGGGGCAACGCAGGGCTATTTACAACCCCTTGGTTTCCGGGTTTTGACCCTTCCTCTATGGTGGTCTCCAAAATGCCGGTCTGGATAAGGTTGCATAATCTCCTGCTTCACTTTTGGTTTCCCAATGTATTTGAAGCAATGGGGAATGCAATAGGAAAATACATCAAGCAAGACGTTGAAAGAATTGCTAGAGGCATTCACACTTTTGCCAGAATTTGTGTTGAAGTTGATCTCAGTCAAGGGCTTCCAGACAGCATCATCTTGATCCATAACAACTCCCAGTGGAAACAACGACTAGATTACGAAAACACGGCCTTCAGATGTAGAGGATGTCAACAGACAGGTCATCTCCGTAGCAACTGTCCTCAAGCCAAAAAGGAAAACAGAAGGAACATGAAACAAGAAAAAAAAACCAAGATGATGGCAGAATACAGTGAACCCCGAAGAAGAAACAGAAGACGAGGAGGAAGACATTCCTCCACCTGCAAATGACGAGGGACCTATTGGAGGCGAAGTCGAGGCATCCCCCTTAGCACCAACAAAGGCTCCACAGCAGGCAGAGATGACAAGCGCGGATCCAAGCATGGGTGGCATCAAACGGTCCCATCTCTCCGACACCTCAGACTCAGACAAAGAAACAGGCCCACAGAAGGCAGAAACGAGTATAGTCATTGCTTCGATCGAGCCCACTCAAGGAGAGTGGCGCAAGGTTGAAAAGAAAAAGCGGAGAAAAACTTGAAGCGTGAGTTTTTACTCACTGCCGGAATTCAGTTTTTCGCCCTTTCTTTCTCTCCTCTCTTCTTTTCCCTTATTCTTTGTGCACGTTAGTCTTCTAATGTTACAAGGGGTGCGAAAGCACTCGAGCCCATGTGGCAGCTTACGGAATGCTTCAATGCATCTGCTTGTGTAACTTTTCTTTAATTCTTTTAATAAAAAGTTACCGCTTTTTTCCTTGGCAAAAAAAAATAAAGCTAAGGGAAAAAAATTTCTGAACTAAAATCTAAATATAATAAACTCAATAATATGAATCTAACTCTAAGCTAAAACCTAGCCAAAAGAAATAAAATGGAAATTATAATACGTCTATTTGAAATCTAGTTTCATTAAAACGCAGGTGAATCAAAAAATCAACACAACAAACCAAAATCGAAACCTTTGTTTAGCGCGTGTAGGTCGAAGCGTTTGACGGCGGCAGCGAGAGAGCCGACTGAAAGACTACATGATTTTCCTGTTTTATTTGCAGGTTCTCACGGGTTTTACGTTGTGTGAAGACAAAAAGAGGGCTGCATGCGTGGGCGGAGAGATGGATACGCAGGTGACTGGCGACTGCGTGATGGATATGGAGGCCAAATGGACACGCTGCAGGCAGGGGGCACGTCTTGGTTGCAGGTTATATCTATCTATATATATAATATATATATATATAAATATATATATATATATATATATATATATATTATAATATAATATATATATTATAATATATATATATATATTATATATATATATAATATATATATATATATATATATATATATATATATATATATATCTTCTTCTTTTTTCTTTTTTTTTTTGCAGCTGCAGCTTTGGACGAGCGTGGAGATAAATAGAAATCAGCGTTTGAAGGGCAATAAATTTGCTGCAGGTAAGGATTGTGGACAGGGAGCTCGACGACAAAGGGAAGGTGAATACACAACGTTGAAGGAGCTGAGGGCGATGTTGAAGGGAGTCGACGCAGAGAAAGCAAGTTGGACAACAGCAACTTGTTTTTGCGGCTATGGCAGCGTACAGGCAGCTGGCAGTGTACAGGCTGCATTGGAAATTGATGGGGAGCTTGTCGCAGGCCTAGGACAACACATAATTTTTTTTTTGAATAAACTTCCTGCAAATAATGAAACCCCAGTAGGCAGATAGTTGACCCTCTTTAGATAGATTGAAAACTTGTACCTGCAACTTGAAATCAATGAAAACAAGCAACCAGAATCCGAGAACGTAAAGAATAAATGAAACCCTATAAACCCTAAGGACCAGCTAAAATTATTTACAGATTCGTGACTCTACAAAAGCCAGATTTGTCAATGATCCACAAAAATACTTCAGAATTTCAAATTTACTATAAGATGCTTTAGAAAAAACTCTCATGCAACTCAAAAATAAACTCTAAATGATAAACCCATAATCAAAACTGGTTGGGCTCTACAAGGGAGTGCTTTTCGGGAGTTGGCTGGTTCAGCCGAGAACTTCCCCAAACGCCCACTGATTTTCTCAACAAGGGTTTCCTGCACAATTCACTTCAACCATCAATAAAGAGAGAAAAACAGTACTAGATCCCAGATGTAATGGAGATACCTGCCATTATTTCAGAAATTCTAATACCATTCAAACCCTAGTAAGTGAACAAGATACCTGTGTTCCACAATACTCTACATTAAGCTATTACTAATGGCTGACAATAAAATTATGCAGAAAATAAAACAGCTTACAGCACTTCAGGAGAGTAACACCAACAAGATTTCAACCCCAAAGTCTTTCTTTATTTGCACCAGAAAAAAGTTTACAAAAGAGCTTTCTTCAACACAAGACTCACAGATCGAATGATCTCAAATGACCCCTTGCACCCTATTTAAAGGAAAAACTTCCAATGGCTAGTTCGAGTGATCCATCTCGAAATGATCTCGACCGTTGATGAGGATCACAACATCTTTTAATCTCATCCGTCGAATTTTTAATGCATTAAAAAATTGAAATTCTGCATTTATTTACTCAAAAATTTGACTTATTATTTATTTATTGTTTTTTTAATTTTTTAATTTTTTAATTTAACTTATTTTTTTTTTATTATTTATAGTCTTCCAATTTTATTTTTTTATTTCCTTTTTTTTTTCAATTTATTTTTTAAATGGATCCTCGAACTTAGCCTTTGGAAAAATCACCTAGGACCTAGGACTTAGGACTTATGAGGGGATTAAAACATTTTCTTACCCTCAAGATACTTTACATCATGACTTTTACAATTTTACATTTCAAGGGGGAAAACCCACTTGACATAGACCCTCATAGACCACCCAGTTCTGCGACCAAATATAATCTAGCAAATCAACGCACTAGGATTCTTCTAAGATTCTAATGACAAAATTCATTCCAGCTTTGGGGTCAGGTTGAAGGAAAACTCTGCCGATCATGGATCAGTGAGACAAAAAACCTTCCGGAACATAGATTATCACTAGAAAATTAGGTCCACATAGGCAATTTACATACATGACTCAACTCTGCTAAGATTATTTACAATTCACACATACAGACTGGGTTTACAACATAATATGATCAAGTTGACGATGACTGTCGAATGGCACGGACATGTCGATTAAGCACTATCCCTTTTGCGAAAAAAGGGGGTGTACTGCTATGAGAAGTTGACACGTAGTGGTCAACATTTGGCTCTACTTGGGGACACGTTGCTACACTGCAGGAATGTGAGAATCCAGAATCTGCATCCATGCAACACACAACAGAATAAGTAGCGTCCATCCAAAAGTCATCATATGTCATTTAAGCACATGAAAGGTATAAGCTCTTCATTTATTGACAAGGAAAGTAAATCTAATCCTAAAACAGAAATAAAATGCTTAAATAACATGGAGTAGGGTTAAAAATACAATACAAAGGATGCCCTATGGCATCGATATCATCTTTGAAGAACAGCTTGAGCATTTGGCCATTCGCAGGTAGATCAAGTGGTTCTCCATCCAATCTGCTCAAGTGGAATGAGTTTGGTCCAGCTATATCTCAAATGATGTATGGTCCCAGCCACAAACTGTCGAACTTCTTATGTTTTCCTGGTTATTCATTCTTGCGATCCCAAAGAAGTACCATATCTCCCACCTGCAAAGATCTAGATCGAGAGAATTTATCAAATCTTTTCTTAATGTTAGATTGATTTTTACATATAGCATCAAAAGCTGTCCTACGAGCTTCATCTAACTCCACAATCTGATCTATTCTATTCTGAACAACATCTTTATTAGTAGAAAAATTATGAAGGAGCTGATAAGCTGGCAATTTCAGGTGCACAGGTAAGGTTACATCCAAGCCATAAATTAATTCAAAGGGAGATTTACCAATAGCTTTCCTCTTAGTGATTCTATCTGCCCATAAAGCATACTTGATTTTACTGTCCCATGATCTCTTATTATCTCCTACTATCTTCTTGATAATGGTTATGAGATTCTTGTTACTTGATTCAGCCAGACCATTACCCTGAGGATACTAATTTGCCGAATGAGATAAGACAATGCCATACTTGAAACAAAAAGATGAAAACTCTGAGGAACTAAAAGCTTTGGCATTGTCAGTAGTGATCTTAGCAGGGACACCAAATCTAGTAATGATAATTATTTTCAATAAAATCCATAATAACCTTTTCAATGGCATTCTTAGCAGGAATGGCTTCAACCCATTTAGTGAAATAATCTGTAGCAGTCAAAATCCATGAGTAGCCATTGCTAGAATTTTCATGGAACTTCCCTATGAAGTCTAGACCCCAATGCTGAAAAGGTGCCTCTACAATGATAGCTTGTAGGGGCGGGGCAACAAGCTTCTGTTTCCCAGTGAATAGTTGACAGGCTTGACAATTTCTAACAAACTTATGCACATCAGAAAAAATTGAAGGCCAATAATAACCAGCTCTCAGGATTTTGTGGTTGTTAGTTCTAGCAGCATAATGACCACCACAAAATCCTGAATGAAACTCAGAGATTAATTTCTTGGACTCAATGTCATCAACACACCTAAGCACTATGCCCTTAGGATTTCTCCATCCAAAGCCATCCTTCATAAGGCAATACTTAGTGGCTTTTAGTCTAAGAGCCCTTCTCTTATGAGCAGCTAAATGGTTAGGACATGCAAGATTCATCAAGTAATAAACTATGTCCTTGTACCACTCATGCTCTCCTAATCTTTGCAACTCCGACAAAGATAGATCGCTAAGAAAAAACAAACCAAGAGTATTTTCGTTACCTTCAGTCAGCATCTGAGCCAAACCTTGGCCTTTGACTAGCTTGGTGGGTCTGATCTCTAAATCATATTCTTGTATTTTAGTAACCCACCTAGCGCGAGTCCCTAAGCAATCGGTTTGAGTTAATATATCTTTAACAACAGAATGTGGGACGAAATCAATGATTTTAGAATAACCCACATAAGTTTTGAAGTGCTTAAGAGACTTGACCAAGGCATAAGCCTGCTTTTCCATAGTATTGTACTTCAATTCAGAATTTTGAAGTGCTCTACTCATGAAAGCAATAGGCTGCTCGTGACCATCTTTATTCTTTTGTAGTAGGACACCAGCAATGGTATCTTCAGAAGCGAAGGAAAAAATCATGAAATCCTTGGAATAATCGGGACTAACTCAGACATGAGCTCTTGCAATAGCACATTTGATTTCTTGAAAAGCCTTTTTGCCGTCTTCTTGCCAAACAAATTTTGCATCTTTCTTTAGAAGACTTTAAATAGGCTTAGCTATTTCTGCATAATTTGGAATAAACCTTTTAAGAAAATTTGTCTTTCCAAGGAAAGACTAAAGGGATTTAAAATTATGAGGAAGAGGAATCTTTTGGATTGCTTCAATTCTTTCAGGATCAATCTTGATTCCATCCTTAGAAATGATATGGCCAAGTAATTTCCCTTATGTTACTCCAAAAACAGACTTAGTTGGATTCAAAGAAATCTTGTATTCTCTACATTTATCGAAAATCTGCCTAAGATGATTTACATGACTGATACCATCTTTAGAAAAAACAGTAAGATCATCTTGGTAAATCTCAATAAATTTCCCGATTAACCCCTTGAAGGCATAATCCATAGCCCTTTGGAATGTAGCCCCATCGTTGGTTAATCCAAACGGCATTCTGATGTATTCAAAGGTACCCCATGGCATGGTGAATGTGGTTTTATGACAATCTTCCTTTTTAACCCATACCTGATTGTACCCAGAATAACCATCTAGCAACGACATCATTCTAGAACCAGTTACTCTTTGCAACAAAGTCTCCATGTTTGGCAAAGGGTAATTATCTCTCTTGCATGCTAGATTAAGGTTTCGAAAATCGACACAAAGCCTTATCGTACCATTCTTTTTCCTAACAATCACCAGATTTGAACACCATGTCGAATGCCTTGTTTGAGCGATAATTCCTACTGCAAGCATTTTCGCAACCTCTTTCTGAACCAAAGGGGCTAATTTAGGATTAATTTGCCTAAGTTTCTAGCGAAAGGGTTTAGCGTTTTCATCTTTTAAGGGGATAGTATGTTCCATGACATCTTCCCTATAGCCCTTTAATTCATCATAAGAAAAAGCTAAAACATCTCGATATTCGCAAAGTAAATTAGTTAACTTTTTTCTTTCCTCCACACTAGTACCTTTACCAATTTTAACAATCTTTGGGTTTTCAAAAGTACCAATGTTTATCTCGAGATATTTGTGTGGGTCCATCTTATTTTCTTCTCTCAACTTCGTGGCATCATGCCGATCAAAATGTTGGTCTAAGGAAACCACATTCCTAGGAGTAGGATTTATGATATGCTCATGTTGTAAAGATCCATCCTCCTCAGAATCTATCCGGAAATCCTCAAACTCATCCAAACTATTAAGAAAACGAATGACTTGCTTTTCATCATTAAAAACTTGACAATGCTCTGAATTATCTGGAATAGATGGTCTAAATATTACTTCCATTTTGATATTATCCTTAATTAGCTCATTAGATAACTGGAAAGTAGTAGCAGCTACGAAAAGTTCATCTGCTAAACTATTTTGCTCTCTTGGGATAGCTTTGAGGTCAAGGGCATCAAAGCGCTCCACAGTATCCCACACAGCATTTCGATAATTTCTCAATCTTTGATTTTTACATGTGAATTTATTTTTAAGCTGCATGATAATTAAATCAGAATCCCCCTTAATGCTAAGCAACTTAATCTTCAAAGATTTTGTCAATTCAAGACCTAACAATATAGCCTCATATTCAGCGACATTGTTGGTTGCTTCAAATTCTAATCGATAGGCAAACTTGAAAATGTGATCAAGGGGAGATTTAAGCACTATTTCAGCACCTTTACCATGCCTAGACGATGCACCATCGAAGTACATGTACCAAACTCTATCATTGAGATCCTTAATCTTATCATCGGGAGGAATTATGAAATTAAACATGATGGCATAGTTCCCAATGTTAGATTGCTCTTTGATTATCTCGTTGTGAGGTCTCTTAGGATCTTCGACATGAAATTTTCTTTTGGGCTCTCTATTTAGTCTTACAAAACCATCACCCCTAGGAGAAGGAATCATAGCATATGAACAATTCATTTGAATACTTCCTCCTAGATCAGAGGCTCACTTTCTGGATAAAAGCATACCCCAGGCATCAGGCACATCCACCACAACAATATCCATAACAATCATGATGTCTGGGTAAACTGATAGATGAACTTTCAAATCTTTGATCAAACCATGCACTTCAATTTTCTTAGAATCCATGGCACATATTTTATAGTAGGGTCTATAGACTTTTAAGTTAAGTTATTCCATGACCCTTTTAGTCATTACACAAGCTGAAGCACTAGAATCCAACATGCAATTATTCAATTTATATCCATTAACTAACAAGGTGATAAAGATAGGTTGGTGATCTTTGTTATCAACATCTAAGCTTTGCAAATATATGGGAGCATCATGATAGTCAACTTCTCGATTCTTCTGTTGAGAAATATTTACTTGAGGACCTTGAATAGCTTTTAGTAACTTATCTCTTTGGGAAGGGATTTTAGCAACCTCGGAGACATGAACCCAGATTTTAGCATTGTTGAACCAACTTCCCAAATCGATATCTAATCCAAAGTTTAAACCAAGGTTAAAGGCTTGAGGGGGAGTTTGATTCCCGCTCTGATCTTTATCCCTTCTCTGATAGGTTAAACCTTTATCTCTAGCAATTTCCATGATTTGCTCTGGAGAGGGTTTTTCACCATATAACCTAGCCAAAATGTCGTCTTCATTTTCAAGGTTATTTATACTAAAAGCTGATGAAGGATTCATAATGTCACGACTATTTTCCTTGACCTCTATCCAATCATCCATAGACAAAGGAAACTTGTTACCTACTACATTTATTTGATCACCTGTCCCAAACATTCCATTATCCAAGATTCTTCTAACGATAGGGAAAGTGGCCTCTTCATGAAGAGCATCACAAACCCGACAATAAGGAGGAGCATTATCAACCAAATTAGTTATCGGATTAGGAGGTCTCTGCTCACTAGACTGACCCTTCTTTTGCCAATTGTTATTTCTATTCTTATTATTTCGAGGTTGGAAGTTTTGCGTTTGTGCTCTTTCCATTTGGATCAACCTATTCTGTAAAGTGGCTATCTCCTTGTTGTGATTAATTTCCATAGTTTCAATCTTTTGGAGCAATTTGAGAACAAGTTCGCTTTCAGGCTCTTGAACTGCTTTTCCTTTAGGTTCTTTTAATTTCGTAGCCGCCCTATCAAAACCTGGGATCTCAGACTTCCCAGATGTCGCCTTGTCCTTTTCAAGCTCGATAGCTAAGGCTTGGCAATCCCTATAATCATTAAGTCTAGCACGCCTCAATTCATAAGATGGCTCAGGACTAAAGGCATCAATGTAAAAATCTCGAAGAGATTTGTCGGTAGGTTTATATTCTTGAGGTAATTCTTTAATAATATCATTAAACCTTTTATTAAATTCTTCAGCCGTTTCATTCTCTCTCTTTTTTATTATGCTGATAGCTTTCACAAGGTGTCTTCCTTCTCTCTTATCTCCATACTTTTCCTTAAAGGCATTAACAATCGATTGTAAGGAATCAAATAAATTTTGAGGCTTTTCCGTAAACCAATCTAAAGCATCACCCTCCAAGGTCAGAACAAAAAGGGTCATTTTAACATCTTCATGATTAAAATCAACGGCCCTTGCGTACTTCCCCAGCCATGAACTAAAAGCTTTTAGATGTGAATTAGCACTGATTGCGTTATCTCCCTTAAAGATAGGCAATTTATCCATTCCATGTTTTGGAATATCATTGGGATAACCCTGAATGTTAGCAAAGTTACACGGGGCGAATATGTCCATGATGTCGTGCTCAATTGGACTAGTAAAAAGTAAATGGATATCAGAGAGGGCTTCTTGTCTGAGGTTAACAAGAAGTGTACGAGAAGAGAGTTTGTGTAATCGTACCCTGAGGGCCCTTTCAGGATCAGGATTAGGATTGCACAGACTGCTTGGATGTCTTCTAGTATACACTCTTGTAGATAATATATGAAGTGGAGTCGCCACCCGGACAGGAAGTGAAACACAGAAAAGCTCAAAAGGAAAGGACCAAGGATAGAAAAACTCTATACCCGGCAACGAGGCCAAAAAATGTTGTCACACAGATTGTCACGACAACGCTCAGACCGGGGACTGTCACCCTGATCCCCGATCTCTCTGTTTAAGCCTGTCTCCCGCGGCTAAGGGGGATAGACCCTATGGGATAATGAATGACCAACTGGGGACCAGTTGATCCGAATTTAAACAGGAATGCAACAAAATACAGAGATAACCATATACACAAATATGCAGTGGAAATAATACTTCATTTCATTAATGGAAAATACTAAAATATGCTTACAATCAGAAATGGAAATAA
>APFE030396949.1:129666-208087 GCA_000404065.3 Pinus taeda | reverse complement strand
AATTTTTAGGTCTAGGTCTAGGGTTTGAGTTAATTTAGTCTTGAAAAGTCTTAGAAGACCAGCAGGCCAGAGGGATGCCTTTGATAGATCATCACTTCAATAATTCTCACTATTGTACAGCTGGATAAGGACTTCTCTTCAAAACTCTGTTTTGAAGACAAGTCGCCACCTCATTTTTGTAAAAATTGTCAAAATTTTCAGTTCTTCAATTGTTCAAGTGCAGCTCTGGTCTCCTTTGCTGAAGCATATCAGAACTATCCCAGCAAAACGTTATCAGAGAAAATCATCATTTCAACCTATTTTATGAAGGAAACCAAAAAGGTCAGAGCCTATTAATTTTGAAAAAGTGTCAACAAACAAACATAAGAAAAATGGGTTTTCATTGAGCAAAAATTAAAATGGATGCTATATCAAGTCATTTCTCCTCATTTGCAACCTATTCCACATTTTGAGAGCTAAGAATATCATTCAAGGGCGATTTTGCAAGTTTGAGGCAAGTTTGTGAGTATTTGGGTCAGCTCCAGGGTGCGTGGCGCATCAGCATAGGCGCGCAGCGCACCAGAGGCGCGCGGCGCATCAGGCCACTTTTTCCTGTGTAATTTAACACAGGCACGGTGCACTCAGAGCACGCGGTGCGTTGGGTAAAGGGCATAGGGTTTATGCCTGCAAATTCACCAAGAAATCACTCAATTACCTCTCCTCATGCCTAAATTCTCAGCTTTTTGATAAAAAGACAATCGTCAACAGTCAACTTTTGGCACACAGTTTTATATTAGCAAATATATATATTCCAGCCACCTTGTTGTTAAATAACATGTCAGAGACCGAGTCCGAATATGAGCAGGATTATGATAGTGACTCTACACCGGAGGTCACTGTGCCTAATGTGCCACAGAGGTATCACAAAGGTGGCAAGAGTGGACAGCATGTTAGGGAAGAGCCTACCTCTTTGGCTCAATTGCAAGCTTTCCCGCTTGCAATGGATTGTTTTCGGCGCCAAACATGGTACCAATATTGTGAGATGATCTCACAAACTCAGCATCATCGGGAATTGGTCCGTCTATTTGTCCCTAACTTACAAGATGGTCATGTGAACCTTGCCGGAGTGGATTTCACTTTTTCACCTGACACTATTTCTCAGGTCACCAGAATACCAAAGATGAGTTTGCACCATTGATGAAACTCATCATTCGGTATTTCAGCTGTGAGGGCGGATTTTCACGTCTCTATGTGTACCATGTATGATTGTTGATGCATTTCACACGGGTATGTATGATGAGCATTCCATTTTTTATGTGCCGAAACGTAGAGAGGATGGTACCCTTAGTACAGAGGAAGACCCCGGCACATCAGCACAGGAGCATATATCACAGTGCATTGATCAAAATCATAGTGATGCATCAGTTGGCACATCAGGGTATTGCTTGGGAGGATTTCATCTCCCGTGATTTCTTTTTCGCGCTACAGCCTCCTCCAGAGATCGTCCATGATGAGGGAGGGCCTTCACAGCAGTTTGACATTCATGAGACCGAGCATGTTGATGCTCTAGCATATGTGACATATCAGAAAGGCCCTAGGGCCTTATTTGCAGCTGCACGACGAGTACTTTCTCCACTCGGGGTGGAAGGTGTCTCGTTGACATCATCAGCAGAGCGAGTATTATCTCCACATCATGTGGAAGGGGTCTCACTTACATCCACAGCATAGGTACAGAGTCAGGACAGGGGCAAGAGACCCATGGTTGATGAGGGTCCTTCAGGAGTTCAGGATACCGGTATCATTGATGTTGATGCTAGTTCGCCCAATTCAGAGCTCAAAGAGATCATCAGAGAGCAAAGGGCCGAGAATGAGTCAATGTAAAAGAAATTGCAGATGGCTAAATGGGTGATCAACTACTTAGAGCAGCGCAACAAGCAGTTGGAGGATGAGCATGAACTTTATGAGCTGCGCAAGATTCGTGAAGACTGGGAATTGGCTCGTAGGAGACCTGTGATTTGACACCGATTGATCGGGAATCAATGCTTATCCGAGTGAACACTCACTTGGAAAAGTTGTTGGCAAAGGCAAACAGGGACAAGGACATGCTTCGCCACATGAAGACTCACTGTTGGGCTCGCATGCATGTTTGCAAAGCGAGAATAAAGGTCCTCAAAAGGCGTTTGAGCAAAGCACAAAAACAACGCAAAAGGCCTGATCCGCTTCGAGTTTTGGCCGAGGCTTCACTAGTTGAGCATGATACATGATGGAGGGTCTTCACTCCAATTTTGGGCAAATTTGGAGAAAATTTTGTCGTTTCAAAATTTTTGTCTTGCAAAACAGGTTTTTGGGTTCTATGCGTCGCGCTCAGCACGCGACCCACAAAATGGAGAGGTCCAAATCACAAGTGGCTTACATTTTTGGATTTGTCATGATGAAATACACGTTCTCAGCAATTTCCAAGGCATTTCATCAAGTTTTGGGTGATCAAAAGCTCAAAAAACATCATGAAAATCACCTTTCTGCCACTTTTTGCACCAGCAGGAAGTACTTCTGGGACAATCCACTTTTTGAGGGTCAAATGGAGACCAAATTAGAAAATTCCACTTGGGTTGGAAATTAGACATCCAGGCCTTTCCAACAAGCCAACCTGAGCTCAATTTGGATGCCGAAAAGTGCCCCACAAACAGCTGGAAAGGCACTCGGCGCACAGGGCTCAGGCGCGTGGCGCACAGGGTTTTTTTGCACAGTTTTCCTCCTCAGCTCATCGAATCAAGCCAGTTTGACCAGTTTTGACTTGTGATGGGATTTTTCACCTTCTTGATGTAATAATTGGAACTTTATGTTGTTATGACAATTATTTACCTATTCTAGATGATTCATTCATAAAATAGCAAAAATGTAATGAATGAATTGGTTTCCTAGCTTATAGAGGCAAGTTGTTTTGACTGCCTAGATTGTAGTGCTTAGTTTAAAATTGGTTGAAACAGCTCCTAGGATGATGAGCTCGACCCCTAGAGGCAAGAGAATGTGTTAGCTTGCCTATATTATGTATTTTCTTAGTCATTTTCAGGGTTGGATTCTTGGGATAGCTTGAGACTATATTGTACATATCTTATCAGCATTTTTGGCAAAGGAAAGACAAGGGTTTTGCAGCACTATTTTGGATCCATGTGGCTTTATGTGTTGATGGTGTGTTTCTCTCAGTACTTGTAAGTTGTGTATGTGCATCATTATCTCTATTGAATCTTATGTTATTAAACAAATGAAGTGTTAAGGTAGAATCCATGAAATTGCTATGTTCTGCCTTTAAATTTGTTTAATCTTTTATGTTCTCTCTTCATTTAAGAGAATCCTTGAGACCCCTTGCTCTCCTTAAGCCCTTCCAGTCTGAACTACCATCTCACCTGTTAAAGGCATCAAACAATCCTATCTCCCCAAGGACCTCTCAATTGCTCATCACCGCACCCAATTTGCCTTCCCCTTGAATTCAACAAAATGATCAAACTCAATTGTAAACTCTTTGTACTTAATACCTAGCCTAAAATCAGTCATCAATTCGGTCATCTCGAGACTTTTCAATTATCTTTGCCGAGTTTGACCCGGAGAGAGCCCTCTCCTGTCCTCGTAGGGCTAGCTACGAGGCTGAGCGTGGTTTGATGTGGCCTTGAGTCTTGCCTTATTTCAGCCTAAGGCAGATTTGAGCGCTAACACCTCTGACACCTTGTTGCTCAAAATGTAGATAAATGAATTAATTTGGAGATCGAGTGTAAACATGATACCATACCCCCCTCCATTTTGGAAACCCCATGTAGAAGTGGAGGTTGTGACTTGGTGTGACATAAAGAAGCCACTTGTGCACTCATCTTGAGTTTTGAATGCCTGTGTCCTTATAGGATTGGGATCATAATCTATTATATTTTCATCCATAATATCTTGTAATGTGATAAAGTAAGGGTTGGTAGCTATACACTATAAATGTGGCTATGTCAGATAGAAAGCTCCCAAAGTGCGAAACAAAATAGTCCTACTTACCACCGGAAAAAATTTGCGAAGGCCATACAACCCATCCCATAAATAATTAGCATTGCTGCATTAATAAACCAAACATTTTAATAGTAAATTTTAATGTTGTTACCATATTAATAAAATGACAACTTCCAAACATATCTTATTTCTAGGAAAACTAGTATTCCTAAAGAATTCTAGCCCTCTAGGTTTGGCACCTACCCTAGAAACAACTGTTTAAAGCAACTCAATGTTTTCTTCTATGTGTAATAGATAAGAGAAAGATAATAGGACCAACCTGGAACTTCCGCTTAATTCCTTGCTTGATCTCTCTCTCCTTTGACAGATCCTGCAACTCCTCCCCGTACTTAACACACTTGGAGAGTACCTGCACAAGTACAGCAACAAAGAACCGTCAAAGCATCATGATCTATTACAACATAAACATATAGAATCAGATATATAATGAAACAAATGATAGCATTCACAAATGATAACATTCACAATTGCACAATCATATGGAAAGAAAAACTTGAAGAGCTTTTATTAAAGAAAGGAGAATACAAACCAAGTTGTCTGATCCAGCATCATCCTCCCAGCTTTCAATCTTCTTCACCTCATGAAATAACAAGATCCACTTCAACAATACAATGCTCTATCCTCAATTACAAACTATCAACACTTCCTTGCAATTCACAATATTCCAGCCTCTAGATCTCTTGGATGAGGGATCCATTTATAGATGTCTGCAAGGGTGTGAGTCATCCATGGGGTTTGATTAGTGTCATTCCACTTGTTACAATGGGTTCCACAAGAGAAGTGATTGGGGATTTTCTTATATCCCTTATTCATCCTCGGGCGAATTCAGAGAGGCAAGTGGCATAGGAGAAGTTTTTGGAAGATTCCATGAGAAATCAACTGACAAATGTCTCGGACATTTGCCCATCCTCACCCATCGTACCCTATATAAGGCCTAAACAGTATGCATCACACCATGGTAGTGTACCACTCAGTATGCATGACACTTTGCCAGTGGAGCAGTCAGTATGGTTCAATTTAGGCATTTTCTGGATGGTTTCTCAAATGGAACTTTTTGGGAATGATGTATTCAAGTGACTATGTTATTTTAGGGTATGAAACAAATCTTTTAGGGGTTGATGAGCCCTAATACATTGACATATAAGTTTGGGGTTGATGTGCCCAAATATGTCTATAGTAGTTGCCCCCTAAAGCATGAGGTCATAAATATTCATGTCGGGTGAAATGCTTTATCATGAGGATCCGAAGTTTCGAACTGGAAGGTGACCTACATAAGTTACAATACAATACATCATCATAATATAATTTTTCATGACCTAGCTAAGGGAGGCATTCCCATGCTCAGCTTTATAAATTTCATTTCATGTACATAGATCAGATAGTCGTCTACAGATACAGACTCGTGATTCTACAGATATAGAGTCGCAATCCATGGTTAAGATGGCCATCTGTTGTAGAGCCTTTATACATTTGATGTTTTTATATCCCTGAATATATAGCAGCCCGGATGGATGAAACTAGATCTAGGGTCTTCAAACTCATTTAATCTTTTCCTAATGTACAAGTCAAACCATGTTAAGAGATGTTTTGAAGTTGAACATGGAAAGACATCGCCTGATTACCAACCAATGATGTGAGTTGTTAACAGACGCGAGAGGAATCACCGATAATGATAATGATCCTCAAGGTACTACACTACAATTCATGTGGTGTGAATACATGATCTGATGTCGAACACCATGCAAAATCTTTCGGTCGAAGGCCATTGATGTCAACTTGTGGCCAGAAGTGAGAAACTTTCCATTGATGTATGCAAGCTTCAAAGCATTGAAAGGGTTGTTTCTAAGTCAACTTCTTGGATAATGAGCTGATGTCGATAAGAAGTGACTCATCGTAGGAGGGCCTTGATGTATCCCACATCTACAACACGAAATGAAGAAAATGATTTCTGGAGGTGAAAATGAACTGATGACATGAGGTTCAAGAGTGGCGATCATAAAAAAAATGAAGGTTAGAGGTATTGCAGTGTATGAGACATTAACTGGATGTCAATTTCTCAACTGAATGACTTCTCTTGAACATGTTGGCGACACTAAGATGAATTGTAGCATTAAACCTAAGATATGGATGGTATGAAAGACCAATGGTATGATGACTAGTGAATGGAATAACTCAACCCAACTCAATCATGGAGATGAAGTGAAAGTGTCATGTTCAAGAGCGACTTGCTACCATAAATTCTTCAAGTTTTTTTCCCCTTTTTCCCCAACCATTGCTGACCAGTACCTCTTTATTTTTTGTCAAGCTTAAGGAGGATAACATATGCTTCTTCTATAATTCGCCCTTCAGGCAAACCTGTCGCTATTTAATGTTTTAATGAGTCTAGTGACAGTGAAACTTGGTCTTGTCTAGATGGACAAGTTTGTCACTATTATTTTAACGAGTTTAATGACAAGGATAACTCGGTCCTTTTCATGTTTAGAGAGTTTGAAAAGGGATGAAAAGAAAACATAAGTTCTTTTTCGTAAAGTAATCCCTCAGGTTTGAAAAAGGATAAAATAATATAGGAGGGATGACATTTCCAATACTTTAACGAGCTAGAAAGGACAAGCACTCAACAAATTTTCATGTTTAACGAGTCTGAAAAGGGTTTAAAGAGGACTCTATTTTGAGGAACGAGTGGTGTCTAGGGTAGCAACTAGTTCCGATGATGTTGGAACTTCTCAAAACATGTTGATTTATGTGAAGAGGTTGGCTAATAAGACCACTCATTGCAACTGTTCCTCAAAAAAGGGTAAAACGACCAAGTGAAAGCGTATGATCGGCCAAAGAGATGGTCGTGATGAGATGAAAACAACCAAGGCTCAGAAGGCTGACAGAATGGCAATCACAAGGGTTAAAAATTTAAAATGGGTTCATTTTTAGACAAGCTTGAACCATGGGGAACTATGCTTGGATTCGGTTTCATGTTTACACAAGCTTGAAATGAACAAACTATGCTTCGCTTCAGTTTCTTTTTTACACAAACTTAAAATGAAAAAATATGCTTGAATTGGTTTACATGCCCCCATCATGATGAAAAGGAGAGTCTCTTGTAACTAGATGGAAATCACTGCGGTGAAGCAGGATGGTTATCCAACACCTATTTGGCTTCGTCCAGATAGACAAAGGTGAATGGGGTGATAGACAAAGGTGAATGGTGTGATAGACCAATCACCTAACCTATAGGGAAACTTATCTTTACCATTAGGTGCATGCCCCCCAAGCTTCATTACATTCACCTAAGTAGACTACTCATGGCTATCAGGTGGATGGAATGAAGTTCTTTTACGAGATCAATGAAAGACTTGACTGGGATTTTACGAGATCTAATCAGAGACTCGACTTGGAACTTTTCTCTAGGGGTCCTTGTTTCATTTTTTAATGAGCTTGACACAAGACAAGGAAATATGCTTAGATTCCTTGTTCATTTTTTAATGAGCTTGACACAAGAATAAGGAACTATGCGCATACTCCCTTTTTTTTTTTTTTTTTTTTTTTTTTTTTATTTTAATTTTTTTTTTTTAACGAGGTTGACACAAGACAATGAACTATCCTCGGAGATCCTTGGTTTCATTTTTTAACGAGGTTGGCACAAGACAAAGAACTATCCTCGGAGACCCTTGGTTTCATTTTTTAACGAGGTTGACACAAGACAAAGAAATATCCTTGGAGACGCTTGGTTTCATTTTTTAATGAGGTTGACACAAGACAACGAACTATCCTCAGAATCCTTGTTTCATTTTTTAAAGAGGTTGACACAAGACTAGGAATTATCCTCGCGGGAGCTGTTTCATTTTTTTAATGAGGTCGACACAAGACAAGGAACTTTCCTCGTAGGCCTTTGTTTAATTTTTTAATGAGGTTGACATAATAAAAGAACTATCCTTGAAGACCCTTTATCACAACTCATCAGTGGTTATGAAGAAGACATCTGGTTCCAATGCCCCCAATACATGATGTACAACATCACTAAATTGATCGTCAGTCAATGTAGGTACGGAACAAGTTGCAACATAATTAACCTATGGCAGGGATGATACCATTGGTATAAATGGACCATTTAGGGACGATGGTTGACTAGGAGCCATATTTGGACCGGGAAATGAAAGCTGGTCAATGGTGACAATCCTGCCTTCATGCGGGAAACAAATAACTCGAAAGAGTGTTGAAACAATAGCTCCCATGTGATAAACATAGTCATGCCCAAGAAGTAAATTGTAATCTAAAGGTCTTGGGACTACCATCACATTCAGATAAATGATTTTTCCTCCTAAAGTGATAGGTAACTGAGGAAGGAACCTTAACGGTCGACTGGTTCCTTTGTTAAAGCCCAACAGATTCTATGTAATAGGCACAAGCGGTGGCAAACCGAGCGCTTGCCAAGCAGTTGAGGAAAGGATACTCACTGATGCACCTTCGTCTATAATAGTGCTAGATACAATCATTTTACAAACTTGTACTATGATATGGAAAGGCATATAAGAAGGAAGGCAGGATCCTTCCAGTCGATTCCAATCAAAGGAAGTGACTAGACTACTTAGAGGGGGTACCGTAGAAACAGGAGGATTAACCCCTTGGGTTACAAGAACTGGAGGATTTTCCTCCTATCTTGATGGAACAGGTGGACTGCCCCCAAGCTCATTTGAATCTAAAGAAACAAAAAGAACTCAAACAGTATCATTTTCACTCTCTTCAGAAAAGGTACGAATTGCTGAAAGTGAGATCGGGTCAACTTTTGCCTTGACCTGTTGAATTGGGTTGGGTATAGGCTCATAGGATTCACTTTCAGAGAGAGTGGGTTTGACTGACGGTTGATTTTGGTCAGTCTTTTCATCAACTAGTGAAGGATTTAGGGAGAGCTTCTTGTAACTAGATGGAAGTCGCAATGGTGAAGCAGGATGGTTATCCAACACTTTCTTGGCTTCATCCAGATAGGGACAAAGGTGAATGGGGTGATTCCCTTCACATAGCCTACATGGAAACTTGACTTTTCCCTTCTTTCCATGAACTTTACTATCACTAGTTGATGGTGTGTCACCAACATGATCTTCATAAGTTGATGACACGGAATGATGTGAACGTGAAGACCATTCTTTTAAGATCTGAGGAATATCAGGACAATTTCAAAGAAGATGGTCTCCCGCACAAAGTTTGCATGGATATTTGACTTTGTGAGGCTTAATGGACTGATTTTTATCAGATGTTGCTTTCAAAGCAATGGTTGCTTGGTTTTCCCCTTGCTTAATTGGCTTCTTCTTCTTCTTCTTCTTCCCTTTCTTCTTCTTCTTAGCCACCTGGTTACTAGTATCAATACTTTTACCAAGTGAATAGGAAGAGGTGGAGGGAGAAACAAACGAGGAAGAAGGCAAAGGGTCAACTTTGGGATCAACTGGATGTTGATTTTTTCCAGTTGGAGGTGTACTCGATTGCGAAGAAATCATGACATTTTGAACCAAGGAGGTTGAAAACAACCAAACAGGCAAACCAATGGTAAATCCCAAAAGGGATAATGTAGCCATATAAGGAGCATCAATATTTCCAAAGGAAGGAAAAGGACTAGGATTCCCGTTAAAAGGGATTCCTTGATCGGTGCACTCCAGATTTGTCACCATATGTTTCAACCTAAGATCAACTAAGGAATAGGGATGTTATTCGCGGTCAATTAATTTTAACGACACTTTAGATGCAACTTTGCTTTTTCAGTTTTAAAGAGTCAAGAAAAAGCTAAAGATGACTCTAGCCACCTTCGATTTTTAATGAGCCTGAAAGGACAAGTGCTCAGATGGACCTTTTCTTTTAGAGAGTCGACAAGGAACGAAAGTGACTACTCTGGAAAATCTAGACAAAGGGATTACCAAACCAATCGCAAAACTACAATATACACCTTGGTGATAAATTAAAAATAAATTACCAAGGACTTATGTATGGCAGTCAATCTTCCTGAATGTTGTATTAAGTGCATTACGATTAATAAGGCGACAGACTCAGTTTCCTATGGATAAAGGATTCAAGCCTATTGTGGTCTCCCAATATATACGCGACGGTATAGGGAGCACAAATTTGTGCTAGCACTTGTTGTATCAAAGAGGAGGAATCACCCAACCTTCCATGAAAACGATAGCCACTAGTTTTAACAACACTGGAACACGTCTCTAGCTTAGACCTCTAGATGTGTTGTTTTAAGTTCCAAAGCGTTGTTAGGTTCATTGAAATTTATTTTAAAGTTGATCTTGTTTAGAGTTTTCCTTTCAATGGTTCACCGCGTGATGATGATCTGAAATTCCTAAGATGCAATCTACAATGATAAACAATCTTTGTTTATTTGAGCAATGAAAATCCTAGCTACTAGGGAAAGAAGATAACAGTGCTTTTAAGCAAAGAGCAACGAGCACACACTAATGCATTTCCCTACATCATTTTTTCGCACACAAATAAAAAAATGCTAAATGCAAATGCATGTATTTGTTTTCACTTTCCTTAATGTGAAAAATGCCAAAAGGAAAACTAAATGCAACAAAGATCTGAAATATTTCACTCAAAATGACATTTTCGACAATTTCTTCTTCAAAGGAGAAAGGAAGACTCAAAAATGACACTTTCAATTTTGAACAAAAATGCTTTCAACACTTCGAATGTAAACAAATCAAATCAAATGCATCAAGAAAAGTTCAATCGATTATCTAGTGAAGGAAGAATTTACGACACTTCTCTTTTCGACAAAAAACAATAATTATGACACTTTTTGTACCAAAGCGACAAATCGATTAAAACAAATTTTTGACAAAGGATTGTGAATGATGAACAAATACAAAAAAAACATTCACTAATCCTAATGAATTGAGGCTGATCTAAGTGATGCAAGTAAGTTTCAGTAAAGATGCACTGTTCATATGCAGCAAAACAACCAAACAAAATTGAAAACATGGTCAAAAACGCTCAATTTCTAGATGGAAAAAGAGTTCAGTCAATCATCGCACCTGGGCTTCACAGAAACTGAGATGCATCGCACTTACTGCACTCAGGAGGCGCGATGCATATTGATTCACAATGGAAGACAATGCGATGGTCCAAGGAGCACAATTGAAATGGGTTTTGGCTCAAAGGTGGAGCTATTTTCAACGAGTTAGGGTGGGTTTTGATGAACAATGATGAGCAAATTATGATGGAATGTATTGAGAGGTTACTGAGCTACCAAAAGTGCATCTATATGTGTTTTCAAGTCAAATGTTCAATTCATAAACTATACTAGAGATCGATTGAAGCATCATTCATCTACTATGCAATTGCAGAGCAAGAGCAGTTCGAAGGCTACCTGGTTGGCTTCAGACTTAGTCTATAGTTTATCAAATTGAACATAGAACAAACAATAATGACAAAAAAACATCTATTCGCTTCCCTAGCGAAGTCGCCAATTTGTTTCTGGGAAAACTAGTATTCCTAAAGAATGCTAGCCCTCTAGGTTTGGAAACTACCCTAGAAACAACCGTTTAAAGCAACTCAATGATTTCTTCTATGTGTAATAGATAAGAGAAAGATAATAGGACCAACTTGGAACTTCCGCTTAATCCCTTGCTTGATCTCTCTCCCCTTTGACAGATCTTGCAACTCCTCCCCGTACTTAACACACTTGGAGAGTACCTACACAAGTACATCAACAAAGAATCGTCAAAGCATCGTGATCTATTACAACATAAACATTATAGAATCAGATATATAATGAACAAATGATAGCATTCACAAATGAGAACATTCACAATTGCACAATCAAATGGAAGAAAACTTGAAGAGCTTTATTAATAAAAAGGAGAATTACAACCCAGTTGTCTGATCCAGCATCATCCTCCCAACTTTCAATCCTTCTTCACCTCATGAAATAGAAAGATCACTCCAACAATATAATGCTCTATCCTCAATTACAAACTATCAGCACTTCCTTGCAATTCACAATATTCCAGCCTCTGGATCTCTTGGATGAGGGATCCATTTATAGATCTTTGCAAGGGTGTGAGTCATCCATGGGGTTTGATTAGCGTCATTCCACTTGTTACAATGGGTTCCATAAGAGAAGGGATTGGGGATTTTCTTAGATCCCTTATTCATCCTTGGGCGAATTCAGAGAGGCAAGTGGCATAAGAGAAGTTTCTAGAAGATTCCATGAGCAATCAACTGACAAATGTCCCGAACATTTTTCCATCCTCGCCCATCGCACCCTATAGAAGGCCTAAACAATATGCATCACACCCTGGTAGTGTACCACTCAGTATGCATCGCACTTTGCCAGTGGAGCAGTTAGTATGGTTCAATTTAAGCATTTTCCGGATGGTTTCTTAGATGGAACTTTCGAGGAATGATGTATTCAGGTGACTATGTTCTTTTAGGGTATGAAACAACTCTTTTAGGGGTTGATGAGCCCTAATACATCGACATATAAGTTTGGGGTTGATGTGCCCAAATATGTCAATAACATATCTTTGGATTGAATTTGTGAAATCCAATACTTAACATCCTTAGCATACAATGTAGGAATCAACCATCCTAACAACCTAGAACTTATGACAAAGTGACATGAAGAATTTAAACAATCTTTATATTAGATTGTGATTTATTTTTGGTTCAAAGTTGTGGAATAAAAAAGTAAGAAAATGGTTTTATTATAATGAGTTGACTAATATTGAGCATTAATTAAGATTAACAAGTACTAAAAACAATGTGGATAGAGTTTCTATTTTTAAGTATGGTTTGTTTTGATTGGGATTTATGGAATATCTAAAAGTAGGAGAGGGGTTTTATTATAAACGCCTTTACTAGAAAGAGAACATAGTTGTTAGAGATTTGATTATATAAAAAATGGCTTGACTAAAAATATAAAATAGTTATGTGGCATTAATCAAGCTGCACAAGTTTTTAAAAACAATTTGGAGAGAGGTTATATTTTTAATTAAGGCTCATTTCATTTGAAAGTTATGGAGTAGCTACAAATAAGAGAGGGGTTTTATTATAAATGACTTCACTAGAAAGTGAACATGGTCATGAGAGATTTTATGTTGTGGGTAGAGCATTAATTTTGTAAATGAGGATGATTTTCATAGTCCAAGATAAATCATTACCTTCAAAATATTAAAATATAGAAAAGACTGAATCATGCATATGGAATTTAAAATATTATTTAATATTTTTGAAAATTTTAAATACAAATGTTTTATATGCAAAATGTAGACAACACTTGAAATTCTTTCATTTTAAATCCACTTATATAAGTTGGATGAATATTTAGAAGATAAGACTTTTTACTCACCTTGCGATACATTACAAGACATATAATCAAGTCTAACTATCACGGAATATTGTGTAGTATACCATCATAATATGAGTGTTTCATAAAAACACATGCTTAGAAATAAAATATTTTCAACGATTAATAACCCTTAAATATTTCCCATGACATATATTCTTTAATGGTTGTCAAGCTATTAACATGCTCACATTCAACTTAGTAGGATTAAAACTATCCTAATTAAAATGATATTTTAATATAATAATTTAAAATAATACATGGTATACTCATGGGGCTTTGGATTGACGGTGAATGGGTGCATTGTTAAGGCACTCCGTGTGATAGGTAGCTGGTTCAAATCCCCGTGGGTCTTACCTACTAAATAAAAAAAATAAAATAATACATGGTATATAAACTAAAAATTTAATAGTACAACAACAATCACACTTTATAAACATTAACACTTGGTCTAGCATGGAGGTTTATTCTAAATCCATCTCTAAAATATTGAAACTCATCTTTCAGTGAATCCTTGGTCAATGTATTAGCAACCATCTCTTTAGTTTCACATAATTCCATACACATTCTATTTTTCCACTTGTTGAACATAATATTATACTTTAATTAATTCTTGCCATTGTATTAGATCAATGATTCTTGGTCATGAAAGTGGAATTTTGATTCCTATGCCTCAAAGTTGTGGGAGTCCATTTAGCATGTTGAAAGATGTTGAAGAATATTTATCATTAGGAATATTTATGTAATAGGGAATGATTGTGCTAACATTATTATTTTTAAAGAATATTTATTTTAGATGCATGTGTACCTATGTGTGACTCCGGTTAAGATACATTACTACACAATATTTCTTGGTAGTTAAACTTGATTATATTTCTTGCAATGTTTCATGAGGTGAGTAAAGAACCTTATCTATTAAAGATCCTTTCAATTTTTATAAACAAAGTACAATTTGAAGCCTCTAAGTGTTTGCACATTTTGTATATAATGTTATGTGTCAAGTTCTCTCAATAATATTAGGTCTTTGTTTTGGGTTATGTATGTTTTCTCTATAATCTATTCTCTTAGTTATTGACTTGAACATAGATATGTGTATTTTTTTAAATAGTGACTATATTGATATCTCATGCTCAATAACCAATTCTATAGCTTTGTTATCTAGGTATTAGACATCATGCAAAGGATTCAAAATATGTCATCATATTTGAAATGCCCTCAACAATCCTTGTGGACATCTACATTGTGCTAAAATGACATTTGCATAAGTGGTGGATGATTTGATTGAATAATTTCATGTGTTTGTATATCCTTATGAAAATGAGACCAGGTGTTTTGAATACCTTTGTTAGAGTCCATTGTTTTTTTTTATTAGTAACAATGAATCTATGGAAACCACTAAAATATGATATTTTTTAAATACTCTTATTGAATGATTTTTTGGATTGTAGTTTTAAGGACCAAGGTATAATTGTAATAGTTAAAAATATATGAGGTTAATGTGTAGCTAGTTATTTCCAATGCATATCTTCTTATAGGTGGCCATATGACTTTGTATTGATTTATCTATTAATACAAAGTTTGCCTTCACCAGAATTTCCGTCAAAAGAATGAAACCATAACCCCATTTGAGAAATTGAAGGGGGAAATTTTAGTGAAGGGAGACTTTGTATTATTGTGGAAACCAATGAAAAATATGAATTTAGCCACTAAGACGTCAATGTACCAAATAAAAAACTAGCTATGCGTAAACCACATAACAATTTCATCTAGTAGACTTGTATCTAGAAACCATCCCTACTTAACTGAAGAAGGTGTACTATCATCACAAGAAAATAGACACACTAAATTAAACAAATATGAAATTCTAGCAAATGCATCATACAAAGATGTTTTCAATGCAATCATTGTTATCAATGTATATGATGCCATGATGCTCATTGAATCTAGTTATATGTTGTTGATATGAGAATAATTTCAATATAATATACATGTTCAAAAGACGATTTAGAGGTGTTTCATGATTTTCCAACATATTATTTTAAATCTAGTGTATTATGTCTGGGACTAAAGAGCTGAAATTCAAAATTGGAATGATGTTAGGATTGAGATATCAATTTGCACCAATTATATATATATATATATATATATATATGATTGGATGTAATGGTCCATTCCTACTCATAATTGACATAATTCCCCTTTCTTTTATATTCATTTTTCTACTCTCAAAATTAAATCTTTCACTACTATATTTTCCACTTCTCTTTAAATCCACTTATAATAATTCCCACATATTTTTCCATTTGAATTGTATATCTTATAAAAAGGTCACAATTGGTGCTCAAACATCAAGAGTTCTCCATGTAGAGATATTTCACACAATAATAATTTCTTCAACATAGTAACAATAACCTTTTCTAATTTTAAAAGTTTTCCTTACATGGGATATTCAAGATGAATATTAAAGGCTTACATATGTACCCATTCACCTTAGGAGATATTGAATAGAGTGTCCATCTCATTAATGTGTTATCCTCATAAATTCTAACTACCTCACTTAAGTTTGGTTGAAATTGACTTTTAAACAATTATCTAAGGTATTAACTTTATGTTAATTACACATGTTACATATATATGACTATATATAAAAGTTTTAAATTTTAGAAGAACGTATTATTATTAAATATGTAATAATGAAATACAAAAATAATACATTTCTTGTGAGAACAAGATGTATGTGAATATAAAACAACATTGTGTAAATAAAAGCACATATGACTTATTAAAGAATTTTATTGACCTATAAACATATATGTTGGTGAAAACTAAATTATATGTGACTTATATAATAACTTTAGTCACGTTAATTATTTAAGAATTTTAGTCATTTTATTTAACTATTAGTTAAAAAAGATTATGTTTGTGAAGGTATGATATAATACGACACACACATATTAACCATGGTGAATTGGTAACTTGTTGGAGCAATTTGGGTGAGGCATTAGATCAAGCATGATGATTTCCACTATAATGGTAATAGTATATCCAGCAACCCGTAAGCCAGATATACCAAGAATTTATGATTTAGCAAGAGCTAAAGACTCCACAAGGGTGGGGGAACCTACTCCTTGAGCCTTATCACAAAGGGCCAAAAATGTCCCCATTGGGATTTGAAACCAAGTATAGTGGATGACATCTCATTCTGCCGGCCACTTGTTCATCCCTCGGGGAGACACTCTATTTTGCATATTTAATGGCAATATGTGGAATTATATTAATATTATGTTTAATTTTATAAACTTATATGAATGGAAGGGTCTGGTGAATATATCTACAATTTACTATTAAGTCACACAATATTTTAGCTTTATATTTTTATTCTTCACAAGCTATCAAATATCATGACAAGGGGCCTCTACATTTTTCGTTTCCTCAACAAAAACCATATTCCTTGCATCTTTATCATGCATTGATTGTCATAATAAACTACACATTTGATAGCTTATTCTACATGTAAATTGAGAAGTATTCTTTGCAACCATACTATTACACAAGATGTAGTCATTGCTTCCTTATTTTCACTTTAGAAGATGATTGTATATATCATATCCCTATAGTTTTCATTAGAAGATGAGAATAGTATTGCATTCTAATTTTTATCTAACCAAGAAACAACACCTATATTAAGGGTGAATTAAGCATAAATTGATTCTATGATCAAGTAAACCTAGCCAATATGAATTTTTAAACCTACTAGATGGAAATCATCCCTTACCATGCAAGATGCAATACTCCAAAGTTACTTGTACATACCTAAAAAATTCTCTTGGTTGTTTAAGGTTCATCCTTTGGAGCTATATGTAATTGACTTAAAACATGCGAATTTAACCTTGTTTTTTAATATATATAAAGTTGTCCACCAATTTATTGCATAGGTGTACCAAAAATGGAACGGGAGCTATGTTCTCATGCCAAAATGGATAATAAATTAACAAACAAAAAAATCCCTGAGAATGTTTTTTTCTATGGATATCCTTCTTTCTTGGGAGAAAAAACCATTTCTCAAGAAATGATCCCTTTCTCATGTGGTTCAGTCATAGTTTCAAAAGAATAAAAAATGGAACAAAACAAAAGAAAAATATTCAAAGAAGTATCAATGGCTTGGAGGTCATGTATGTGAAGAGTGTAATAAGGAGTTGAACATTGTGATTGCTGGATTTGTTGGTCTTATTAATGATTTTGTCTAATCTTAGATCAATTCACTACCCATTACTTTTGTAGTGTCCACTTCCCACATTACTCTCTCTTTGCAAGTCAAACATATGCAAATTTCCATGAACCATTTCTCTTCATAATATCAAAAAGGAGTATCTAGCACATGCTAGCACATGCCACCAATTTGGAACAAAATCCTTTCCTAAAGCCTTAAATAGAAAATTTGTAATTCACAAAGTATTTTCAATACTAAACATTTGTTTTGGAAGGATAAACCCATAGAATTGTGAGTTAATTGGTTATGGAGATATTTTTTTTTAAAGCAAAGTCATGGAGAAATGAATGTTCAGATGTGTAAACCATTAAAAATATGGAAAACAATATGTGAATTTGATTATGAACATAGTGTTACAACAAAATATAGCATCTACAAAGTGTAAGGTTATAACCACAAGGTGTTAGATTGTGTAACTCAAAAAGGATACCCATTGTCACCTCAATAGATATTCTTCTCACTTTAGGTTGACTCTTCTCCAACTCAAGGGAGGTATCCCTAAAGAAAGTCTAAGTTCTAGGTTTAGATATGTCAATGGAGTGTTCAAAGACCAAATGTGATCAAATTTATAAGTCTATATTTTCCAACCAAATACAAATCTAGTATAGGTTAGTGTATATTAGGTGCTTAAACTTGTGTGAAATTTGAAGTTTAGTAAAGTGATGTTGGTAAAAACAACTTAACCTAGTTTAAGGTAAAAAAATGAAGTCCTATACTAAAATTTTTCGTTAGAAATTGTATTGTTTGCCAAGTAAGAAATATGGACTGAAAAAAACTTAAAATAGAAAAATAAATTCAATTTCCAATAAGAAAAATAAAAGGAAAAAAGATAAAAATGAAAATGACCTTTTATGGATGGATGAGGGAGAGACACTAGTGCCTAATTAATCCTTGGGATACTGGGGTCATTCAAGATATATATATGGAGGGTCAAAGTTTGTCTAAATTCAAGAATCTAAGTGTTTACCTAGATCATGCCATTAATTTCTTATATGTCTAAAAATTAATCCTAGAGTATTCAAAGAAACAATCCTAAATGGTATCAGTTTCAAAATTCAACCTAGTAAATTTGTTTGTCTAAATATTACTAGCACAAGTTACTAATTTTTTAAGTAAATCAATTAGAAACACCGTTATACAAACACAATTAAAAAACAAGGATGATGCAAGAATCACACAAGGTTATTCACTGTTTTAAGTAAACTTCCTGCCTATATGAGCTAGGTTCAATCCCTTAGATTTTCATGTAAAAGCTCCAATCACCAACACATTTCTCGGAATAGTGCCTTACACATATAAAGAAAATGTTCTCCACATAATATTTGCTCAAAGAAGAGGCCGCTCGGAAAATTTTGAGTTTAAAATTGGCCTCAAAACAAAAAATGTACTATCATAATCCACTTTAAAAGAACCAATAAGAATCAAGATGATGATGTCATTCCTTACAGTAAATATTATGGGAGGGGGAAATAAAGAAACTAGTTTTTTTATTCATATTTTCGGCTTATCTCTTGATAGGTTTACTCAGATGTCATGTATAGGCGCTTGTTGGGTGTGGTTTTTGCATCCCACATCCAATGAGTAACTACATTTGACATTTAATTAAATCTATAAGGAGATAAGTGGATGCTTACTCAAATTTTAGGTGTAGACACTTGTTGGATGCAAAATTTAATAAGTAAACTTGTAAGAAGATAAGTGGAAAACATAATTAAGGAAAGGTAGTCTTCTTTTTTGTTTTCTTATAAAAATTTATAAATCCTATTTTTTATTTACTAATATTTTTTTTCCTTGATAGACCCGTTTTAGACCTCAAAGTTCCTCCAATGAGTGCTCTACTATTATTTAACTCAACAAGCATTACAAATGAGGGGAGCCTTTTATTTATAAAGTTGTAGTTTCAAATACCTCATACAAAAAAAGATGTAGTGATCAAATTTGATGGGTTAAACAAATAATAAAATAGTGCTACATAGAATTTAATTAGTCATTAATAATATTCTAATCTCTGCATGAGCGAACCTAAAGACTATAGTGCATGCCAAGAAAATCTCGTCCAACATTTAAAAAAAAAATCTCCATGAAATTAGTTCCCTATGAAATGGTGTTAGGTGGTTGTAACACTCCAAAAATAGAAAATAATAATCTCCAAAAAGTGTGCCCTCCAAAGTGTATCAGTGAATTCTATTAAGGCACAATAAAATAATCTCCAAATAACACAAGTGGTTCATGTTATCACATAATCTAGTAGCCAATGCAAAGTCTCACTAGGCACTCTAAATCTAAGGTAACAATGAGATCAACCATCATTGTCACCTCAATGGTTGTTCTCTTGCTATTTTTTGGTTTGATATTATCCCCACAAGGAGGCTTCCCCAATAGGCCTCAGAGAAAGTAACCCAAGTAATCCTAGGCCAAATACCCTCCTAGGAACCTGCTACTTAGACACCCTAGAAATGTATTTAATAAGTTAAGGCTTTGGATAAAAACGAGATAGCGAGTTCAAAAAAACTATGGCTAATTCTAAAAGGACAAGATATGTCCAAAAGATGTTAAAATAGATTCAAAACACAAGATATGATCAATTAAATAATTGTTGTTATAAATTAGGGGTTGAAATAAAGATACTTTATAATATGAAAAATTTATGACAATAATGATAAAAATAGCTTATAAATGATGATAGATAATAAAATACCAAAGGCCATTAAATAAGTAAACATGAGAAATGCTAAAGCAATTTTTTTCCAATGGCTGAAATGCACAACACATCTAGGAAACCCTAGATGTTAGCCTTAGAATTATGGCTGAAAAACATAAAAAAAGATATTTTCATGTTTAAGTTATTAGATTCAAACCCTGACCCAAGGTGTAAGACATTTAAGGTATTGTATGCCATTTAAATGCAAATTTTACAAATACCTAACCTTATTTTACCATACAAAATTAGAAAAGATTGAATTTTAAATAAAATTGACACACAATGACCAATGTCTTCAATCAATTGGGTACATGGAGTCAAAATGATGGTGTCAAAGGTGGAAGACCTTATATGGAGACTAAAAGAGAGATAAGAACCTCTCAATATAACCCTAACAACTTTCACAAAGAGGATATTAAGGTCAAGGAATGTTATTCTAAGTTTCCTTGAGGGATACTTGGTGACAAATCTTACATATGGAGATCTTAGGTCTAATAAAGATACATCATATCATGAATATTTCATAAAAAACTAATTTTACAATGTTAGCAAAATGGAAGAAAAATACTCATAATAAATTAGTACCATTTACAAAGTGTCACTTGATCAAACCAAAGAAAGTTTATCGTTGCAAATTATCTTCCCTAAGGCATTCCACATCCTAGTGATACATTGCATCCATAAGAGAGAAAGAACTAGTGTTCACTCCTCAAGAGAGAAAAATGAGTATGTGTGATAATGATCCAAGTATAGAGTGAATTTCCTCTATATATATGAGGGAAACCAAGTTGAATTATCTTTAATTTACACTAAAAAAACTAAAAGTATAACTTTGTGTTTACAAGTTTAATAGATCAAAATCAAACCTAAAACATAGTTATCTAATGTAAAAACATAACAAAAGGCTCCCTTTTCAAACACACTTGTGAGTAAAATGTCATCAAAACATGACATTGTCCTCCATAGGTGAAGATCTCCCTCATGGAAAGTGCTAGAAATGGATTAAAGAGTTCTCCTTACCCCAATCCATCTGATCAACATCAAAGGTGAATCCTAAATCCATATCTCTCGTCAACCATACATAATCATTATTATGCCCCATATCATCCCTTTATGCCATGAAAGGGTGGTGTCCTAGCCCTAGAGCGTGACATTATCATCAGGAAGGAGAGTGCCATCCCTCCATATGGATCATAAGTGATCCTCAACATAAAAAATGTTTGTGAACAAAGAAACCTCCATCAAGTAGGTGCAAGGCCAACGTAGGGACGTAATAGGATCATTGGGGAACATTATTAATCCTAGCAATGTCTTGGATTCTTTGTGCAATGTTTCAACTTTTGGAGAGAGTAGGTGATAAATATTTGTGCTAGATCCATCCCAAGGTCAACACTCATCTCAGGGTGGCCAACATTGTGGCAATAAGTTGTAAAAGTGCCATCATTCCTGGGTAGACATCCTCATCAAGGTGTTAGGGAACTCTCAACCATCCTCAATGGATCATAAAATGCACTTGGGAAACAACATTTGAAACACCCCCGCAGGATCAAGTGATATTATTTTCATAGGTAAAATAACCATAAAATTATCATAGCATAACATAATTAATGAAAAAAGCACAAAAGTAATTCACACAGGCATCGTCTTCCAATGTCTTTCTAGTTGATGATTTATAAAAAAGATACCGCACTTAGATATGGGAGGGTTATCCAAAGGCGATATTAGGTTCTTCCATCCCTAAGGGGAGGAGTAATTCTTGGTTCGACCCATCAATAGGTGCATAAGTGGTCATGGAATATGATAATTTCATGGAAGAATACCATAGTCTTGGTACCAACTTATGGAGTACCAACATCTTGAGTGAACCATGTGAAGAGGGATCAATCATGGGACTTAATTTACCCCTTTCCTTGGCCTATTTTTACAACCCCTCTAGTGTTCATTTTTCTTTAATGATTTTCCTTTTTCTTGCATAGCATAGCTTGGGTTAAAAGCCTTATTAGATGCATCAATTACCCTTGAAGATGTAGTGATTAATTTCTCATCAACGTTGGGACATTCTATTGAAAAGTGTAACCAGTATCAGTTTTCGTAATTGCTATTTGTATCATGAAATGATTTAATTCTTATGTACTTGTCGAAAGAAGAAGTTTTTTTTTAAGGAAAATTTATTTCATTAAGCATTGGTTTCATGCTTAATGTCATTGGTCATTAGGTCATAGCATCCATTGAGTGCTCTTAGGGTTTTATCATGAGTCATGGTCACTGTCATAATGTAAAAGATACTATTAGGCACTTGTAATAAGAAAAGAAATGATCTAGGTGGATATTGGTGGCTACCTACCTATTCCACCTAGACATCTAGTCAGTTTCATCAATTTCCTTGTTTATAACAACATTTACTATTTTTAGCATTTTTTGGGTCCTAAATTTCCGGAGCAATTTTGACCCCCTAAACGTTTTTTTTGAGGTCCACAGCAAACCCATCAACATAAGAAAGGGCCCGTGGAAATCCTGTAGTTCTTGGAGATATTTTTGCAACGAGGTATCTTATGTGCCAAACAGAGATAATATGATCAATTCACAACCCTGGGAAGTTGGCTACTCAACTAACCCTAATGGGGCCCACAAAATCTTGGTGTTCCACCTCCTGGGGTTAGGGTTTTGGTTGTTTAGGGTTTTCCCTTGTTGTTTAATAATAAAAAGGCCCTTGAGACTCATTGTAACACAGTTAAGAGGCATGTAGCCACCACATTTCTTCTCATGGATAAGCTACCATTGCCTGAGCTAGTTTATTTCCATTTATGTATGTAATCATATTTCAGTTCTTTGATAGTAATGAATAGAAGTTTTATTTCTGCTGCATCTTTGAGGTTATGTGTACATGTGTATTTTGTTGTATTCCTGCATAGTTCTGGATCAATGGTATTAGAACGATATGCTCTTTATTTGTTTCGTTGCATGTCCCTAATGAGGTCAGAGTATAAGGAGTTAGGGCTCGAACTGGTTGAACCTTTTCAAGACTAGCTTCGCAAACCCTAACGACATCCCATGGCAGAAGAAAAGAAAGATGAAGGGGCAGGAATTCCTTTCAAAATATTGCTCGAGGAAGCCCTCAAGTGACAAAGGAATTTGATGATGGACAAATTTTCCCAGATCATTTGGCGACTACCCATAGACGATGCATCTTCATCCAACATCTACTCTGGAGGAGCCACTCCTTTAAGGTACAAGTTAACTTTGACATTCCCATATTTGAATTCCAGATAGATGTAGACGTTGTGGATAGATGGTTAAATCTGTTGGAAGAATATTTTTCAGTTCATGAGTTTTCCAATCAGGAAAATATTACTTTTTCACTCCTCAAAGCCACCCACATGTTTAGTATTGGTGGGAAACCTATTGTGAATAAAATGACAAGAGGGAATCCTCACTATTTTTAGTCGCACTCACTTGGTATTATTTCCAAGATGCCATCAAGGAATAATATTACACTGTCAGGATCTATGAAGATAAATACATAAAGTGGACCACGCTATGGTGGGGAAGGGACCAAGATGTGCCAGAGTTCACAAATGTTTCCATACCCTTCGTACAAAGCCGGGTATCAAGGATTCTGAGTGGAATCTGGTAATCAAGTACCATGACTATCTACACAAATACATCCGGGATGAGATGTAGTTCCTGCACATCTCCTTTCTTGGCATCGCCTATTGACACACTATTAAGATCGAGCATAAATTCAAATAGAAATTCAAATAGAAGAAGTGAGACTTTGGATCTGTAAATCCCAAGTAAGGGAAAGGTGCCCCCAAACCGCAGAACAAAGGAAAAATCCAAGGCGGGGTGACCCAAGACAACCCACTGAAGCCGCAAGGAAAGAACAAAACCATGAAGATAAAGAAGGACACATGGAAATGGTGTGAGTTCCATAAGAGCCCCACTCACAACACAAAGTGAGTGTCGAGCCAAGAAATCATTGGTCACCGAGATGAAGGCTTCCGAATTAGATGCGTGTTCTGAATCTAAGTGAGAAACCAACAAGGGAATTGACAAAGGGAAGTAGATTATCGATGCAAAGCCTAGTGCCATTGTTTCCACCACTAAGATCCAGAAGGATGAGCTCAAAGGTCCAAAGGAGGGAGGGCAACTCTTCCACTCATAGATGTGAGTGAAGAGTTCTCTGTTGCAGTTCAGTGTTGACAATAAGAGCCAAAAACACCTCGTTTAGCATAGGTCGTGAAGTGGTTGGGCCTACTGACCACACCAAACCCACAGTTTTACACGATAGGGTGGCTTCACCAATGGAGAGATCTCTATGTCAGCCAACAGTGTCACGTCCCGTACAACATCAAGCCCTTCACAAATGAGGTACTATGTGATGTTGCTCCTCTTGAATTTTTTGATGTATTATTAGGCCAACCATACTTGTGGAAGCAATATGTTGTGTATGAGTCTAGGCCTCACACTGTTATTATTACTTTGGTCAATAAGTTGTACAAGATACCAGAGGTAGCACCACCTACCACCATTTATTTGATCACTGCGAAGCAATACAATAAGATCATTTCCCAGATAAGGAAATTTATTTTCCTTATGATTCACCCTCAGTACAAGAAGAAGATTGTGGTCACAGCCTCCAGACAGGGCTCCTCCACATGGAAACAACAAATAGACAAGGTTGTGCTGGAGTACATGGACATCTTCACCTCGCCCACAGGGGTACCTCTACATCGTCAGGTCAAGAACTCCATCGATCTATTCCCGGGTGCACCACTACCTAATGGACCAATCTATCAACACTCATGTTTTGGAGAACAATGAAATCAAGAGGCAGATTCAAGACTTATTGTAGAAAGGGCACATCAGGCCAAGCTCATCACCCTGTGGGAGCCCAATTGTGGTAGTATAGAAGAAGGATAAGAACTGAAGACTCTATATTGACTATACATTAGAGGAATTTTGAGGTCTAAAATAGGCGTCCTAAGGAAATTATAAAATAATAGTGGAAATAATAAAATGATATTAGAATACATCATCGAATTTTAGAGGGAGAAAAGAAAAAACTATTTTTTCAACTTATCTACGTATGGGTTTACTCAAATTTTGAGCGGGAACACACGTTGGATGCAAAATTTGATTCCTCATCTAAGGAGTACCCATGTTGCATACTTTTGGATGACCTTGCTACATGAAAAATTAGAAATACATGAAAAATGTGATTGCAATAACATTTTTCATGTATTTCTAATTTTTCGTGTAGTAGGGTCCATCAAAAGTATGCAACATGGTTACTCCTTGGATGAGGAACTAAATTTTGCATCCAAAAAGTAATCTCACTCAAAATTTTAGTAAAACCTTGGGGAGATAAGTTGAAAATATGAATTGAAAAAGTTGTTATATTATTTTTTAACCTTTTTACTTTTTTACTCCAAAAATGGTGGATCATACCCAACGATTGAGATCATCATATTGAATCCTATTGGTTCTTATAAAGTTTATTTTGGTTATACATTTTTCTTAGGAGACCCATTTCAGACCTCAAAATTTCTTCAATGGGGCGTTGAACAAGAGCACTGTCTGGAATAGGTATTCAATCCCATGGATTGATGACCTTCTCGACCAACTAAAGGGGGTCAAATATTTCAAAAATATTGACTTGAAGTCCGACTATCACCAGGTACTGATCAAACCATTCGATGTGTGGAAAACTTCCTTCAAATCCAAGGAGGGCCTTTTCAAATCGTTGGTCATGCCTTTCGGGTTGACGAATGCCCCCGTAACCCTCATGAGGACGATGGAAGACATGTTGTGACCCTTCACCAACTCATTCATGGTGGTGCATTTGGATAACATTCTTATCTTCATCCAATGTTTGGAAGAGTACCTTCACCATATTCAACAGGTCCTCCAAACCCTACGACAACACATGCTGTGTGCCAATTTGGAGAAATGCACTTTTGGTATGACCCAACTTCAATATCTGGGGTATATCATTAATGAGTGGGGTGTCCATGTGTACCCAGCCAAGATAGAAGTCATTTGGGATTGGCCAACCCCAACCACTCTAACACAGCTCTGCAACTCTCTAGGTCTTGCCAACTTCTAACGCATGTTCATGTTGGGGTTCTCTCATGTCACTTGGCCTTTGAGTTAAGTTACCAAAGAAGGAGTGAAAGAAAATTTCTTTTGGTCTAAATCCCATCAGAAGGAATTTTCTAAGTTGAAGCATTGCCTCTGCTTTGCACCAATGCTCACATTACCAACCCTTCAACAACCATTTGATATCGAGACAGATGTCTCCGACTATGCTATTGGTGCAATTCTTTCTTAGCAGGGGCATCTAGTGGCATATCATAGCAAGACACTTTCAGACATAGTCCGAAAATATCACACCTATGACAAATAGATGTATTCCATTGTGCAGGCTTACTGAAAATGGAAGCATTACATTATGGGGAATAAATGATCATCCACATAGGCCATTGATCCTTATAGTTCATATAAACACAGAGGAAGTTGCAGAACGATTTCCATTCAAAAATTATCCACATACCTGTAACTGTTCCATTTGAACATTAAGTACAAGAAGGGAAGCACCAAAAATGTTGCAAACTACCTCAGCCAACCGTCGATCATGGCGTTGACCACTGTGATCAACTCTTGTGGGCATGACACTGTGGGGTGGCCGCATCTTTTCAAGAGCGATCCATATTTCAACAACAAATACAAGGCTCTCCTAGAAGGCAAGAAAATTCCAAATTTTCACCTCCAGGATGCACTCTTATGCCACTTGGGACACCTCTGTGTTACTTCAAGCGAGCATGGAAAGATGATTTGGGAAGCAGACTACAGTCATGTCACTAGACATTTCGGGGTAGAGAAAATAGTGGCAATGTTGCAGAAGTATTTTTATTGGCCAAACCTTCAACAAGATGTTGGGAAGTACATTAGATCCTGCACTACCTGTGTCATTTCCAAAGCAACCTTCAAGAAGAAAGGACTATATACTTCTCTTCCTACTCCTAGTCAACCTTAGGAATCCATCCGCATGGATTACATGTCGAGCCTTCCTTCTATTAAGCATGGAAACGAATGTGTTTTCATGGTTGTCGATAGATTTTCTACAATGTCCATTCTGGCATCCTGCAAGAAGAGTATCACAAAAAAAGCCACTGGTAAGCTCTTCTTTGAACGAGTGCAGGTACACTTTGGGATTCCACAGTCCATTATCTTAGATCGGGACAACAACTTCCTAAGTACATTTTGGTCCCCTCGTCGATGTTGGATACGAAGCTCACTAAGTCCACGACTTTCCACCCCCAAATTGATGGCCAAACAAAGGTTGTCAATAGGATGATTGTACACATTCTGCATATGTACAACTTGAAGCATCCACACACATGGGAAGAAAGCCTCCCCTATGTCCATCACAGCTACAATAGAGCTCTCCATAGCTCGACTAGACACAACCCTTTTCAGGTGGGATTGGGATTCTAGCCACTATGTCCCATTGATGTGGCCATACCATTTGCAGCTACTCAGGTTGACTCAACTCATGTCTAGTTCAAAGCTAACATGGTTAAAAACTTCATTAAGTGCATTCAAAACATCTGCCAGCAGGTCCATGACATATTGGACAAAGCCAATGCCAAGTACAAGCACGACATGATGACCATCGGGTGCTACACAAGTTCCAAGTGGGTGACAAAGTTTGGCTACATCTGCAGAAGGAATACTTCACTGGGTCACACCATAAGCTTCACCCTCTCCAATATGGGTCGTATACCATCACCAAGGCTATTGGGGACAATTTCTTCAAGCTCAGCATTCCACCATTCCTTGGTCTACACCTAGTATTCAGTGTGGACTACCTTCGTCCATACTTTCCACCATTGCTAGACACATCTGACAATGCAGAATAACTCACACCAACGAAGTTAAATATAGATAACATGGAACATGCCACAACTGATCGAATCATTGACACGTAGATCAAGAACACTCACAAATAGAGGATCCAACTATATCTGGTTGTCAAAGAGAGATAGCACCTTCACCAGGGCAAGTGGTTTACCAGGGACCAAGTTCAAAAGAAATTTACT
The DNA here is from genome assembly GCA_000404065.3 of Pinus taeda. Lineage (NCBI taxonomy): Eukaryota > Viridiplantae > Streptophyta > Pinopsida > Pinales > Pinaceae > Pinus > Pinus taeda. Next base: position 179,654 of record APFE030396949.1, on the reverse strand, counting down.
CACCCCATGGAGGCTCTGCATGTAATGGGGACCATTGCTTCCAAGCAGGGAGGACTGATCCAGCTGGATATTGGTGGCCACCCCCCTATTATACCTAAAACTCCTTCTCTCTACCCTGAAATGTCCAACGACCTAGTTGTAGTGCACTTCCCAAATCATCTTGGCATGCTCACTTGAAGGAACAAAAAGGTGTCCCAGGTGGCATAAAAATGCATCCTGTAGGTGAAAATTTGGAACTTTCTTTGCTTCCAGGAGCATTTGGTATGTGTTGTGAAATTTTGGATCGCTCTTGTAAATATGTATCCACCTCATAGTCTCATGCCCACAAGAGTCAAGCACAGTGGTTAGTGCCATGAATTGTGGTTGGTTGAGGCAGTCTACAACATTGTTGGTGCTTTAATTCTTGTACTTAATGTTCATATGGAATTGTTGGAAGTATGTGGACCTTTTATGATGGTGATCATTCTACAACTTCCCCTGTGTCTACATGAATTGCAGGGGTTAGTGGTCTATGTGGATGATCGTTTCCTTATCTAGAATGTAATGCTTTCATTGTCGGTAGGCCTGCACAATGGAATACATCTCTTTGTCATAGGTGGGATACTTTTGGATTGTGTTTGAAAGTGTCTCAATGTGATATGCCACTGGATGCCCATGTTGAGTAAGAACTGCACCAATAGCATAGTCAGAGGCATAAGTCTCAATCTCAAATGGTTGTTGCATGTCTGGTAATGTGAGAACTGGTGCAGAGCAGAGGCGATGCTTCAACTTGGAAAACACATTCTTTTGGGATTTTTACCAAAATAAATTTTCTTTCACTCCTCCCTTGGTGAATTGAATCAAAGGCTAAGTGATATGAGAGAACCTGAACATGAACCTACTGTAGAAGTTGACAAGACCCAAAAAGCTATGGGGCTTTGTTGGTGGTTGGGGCTGGCCAATCTCAAATGACTTGTATCTTGGCTGGGTTCACATGCACACCCTTCTCATCAATGATGTACCCAAAATATTGAACCTAGGTCATATCAAAAGTGCATTTCTCCAAATTGGTACACAACTTGTGTTTCCGAAGGATTTGGAGGACCTATCGAATATGGTGGAGGTGCTCTTCCCAACTTTGGCTGAAGATTAGAATGTCACCCAAATAAACCATCATGAATGAGATGGTGAAGGGTCATAAGATGTCGTCCATCAACCTCATGAAGGTTGATGGGGAATTCGTCAACTCGAAAGTCATGACCAACCATTCAAAAGGCCCTCCTTGGATTTAAAGGCAATTTTCCACACATCAGAGGGTTGGATCGGTACTTGGTGATAACCAAAATTCAAGTCAATCTTGCTGAAATAGTTGGCTCCCTTGAGCTGGTCTAGAAGGTCATCAATCTGTGGGATTGGATACCTATTCTAGATAGTGCTCTTTTTCAATGCTCGATACTCTATATACATAGTCTCTAGGTCTCATTCTTCTTTTGTACTAACATGATCGGGCTCCCACAGGGTGATGAACTTTTCTTGACGTGGCCTTTCTGCAACAACTCCTAAATCTACCTCTTGATTTCATTCTTCTCCATGACAAAGCATCAATAGATTGGTCCATTGGGTAGTAGTACATCTAGAGTAAGATCGATGGAGTGCTTGACCTGACAGTGTAGAGGTACCCCTATGGATGAGGTGAAGATATCCCTATACTCCTCCACAACGTTGTCCATATTCTGTTGTCGTGCAGAGGAGCCCTATCTGTAGACTGTGGGCAAAATCGTATTCTTTCCCTGAGGGTGAATCATAAGGAAAGAAAATTTCCCAGTCTGGGAAATGATCTTACTGCATTGCTTCGAAGTGATCAAAGAAATGGTGGTACGTGGTGCTACCTTTGGTATCCTAAACAACTTATTACCCAAAGTAATAATAATAGTGTGAGGCCTAAACTCATAGATAACATGCCACTTCCACAAGTATGATTGGCTTAATAATACATTAAAAACTTCAAGAGGAGCAACATCAAACAATACCTCATTTGTGAAGGGCTTGATAATGTAGGAAAGGCGACACTGTTGGCTGATGTGAAGATCTCGCCCTTAGTGAAACCACCTGATCGTGTATGACTATAGGTGTGGTGTGGTCGATAGGCCCAATTGCTTCATGAACTTTGCTGAAATGAGGTTCTTTTGGCTCCTGCTACTAGAAATGAACTGCAACGCAAAATCTTTCACCCACATCTATGAGTGGAAGAGTTGCTCCCATCCTCTGGATCTTCAAAATCATCCTTCTAGATATTGGTGGTGGAAACAGTGGAACAAGGCTCCACATTGATAATCTTCTTCCATTTTTCATTGCCCTTGTCAGTTTCTGACTCAGAGTCGGAACATGCGTCTAATTCAAAAGCCTTTAGCTCTACCACCAGTGACAGCTTGGCTCGGTACTCAGTTGTTTTGTGAGTGAGGCTCTTATGGAACTCACACCATTGCCCCGTTTCCTTCTTTGCTTTCGTGGTGTTGTTATTTACTTGTGGCTTCGGTAGGTTGTCTTGGGTCGCCATGCCTTGGCTTTATCCTTTGTTTTGCGGTTTTGGGGCTCCTTTCTCTTGCTTGGGATTCACAAATCCAAAGTCTCACTTCTTCTGTTTGAATTTTTGCTTGATCTTGACACCGTATCAATAGGTAGTGTCAAGTGAGGAGATTTCCAGGAACTCCATCTCATCCTGGATGTATTTGTGTAGACAGTCGCGGTATTTGAGTACCAAATGTCGCTCAAAATCCTTGATACTCAACTTTGTGTGAAGGGTATGGAAAACATTTGTGAACTTCGGCACTCCTTGGTTAACTTACATCAAGTCAACGTAATGTAGGTTTGACTAGGAGCCATGTGGAAGAATATAAACAAGAATAATTCAACCTCCATTGTTAATATACAATTCTCTAAGTTCGATATAAAATAAAAAGCAAAGAAAGCAAGTGTGAGAAGGATAAAAGACAAGGAAATTACCCAAACAAAGGAAGGAGGAACCCTTATGAAGAAAGAAGTATGAAATCTCTGTTTTGACTCACACATGTGAATTATTAGGCTTCTGGGGTTACTACAGGTCCAAAATTAGAAGTCTAAAGTTGCAGACTTGGTTGGCATTAAATTATGCAACTCTAGTCAAATTCCACTTTGGACAACTTATTTGATGGAGATGATTATTACATTGAATTCATCTTTTCGAATTCAACTATGTCGTAGTCATAGTTAAACAACAAAAGAAAGAGTAATAACTCGAATCGTCCAATGGAAACTAGATATGTAAAGAATAATTTTATAATAACACATGTGAAGAGAACAAATAAATATTACCAATCCCCCTCTATGGGATGGGTTCTTGGATATCCTCAAACATCTTCAGTGTGTGTAGAGTCTCTCTCCTCTATAATGCATAAACCCAACAAAAATATGGTGTGCGACAATGAAAATAATCAAAGTTACAACAATGAGTGCAACAATGAAAATAATCAAAAGTGAATAATGAATGGAAACCCTTCTATTTATAACAAAATATTGAGTTATCCTCGAATAATGAGCAATAATAACATATTACTGATCCCATTCTTGGAATATTTTTTTATATTTAGTTAGGAGAGAAAAAGTATTTAAACTTTTATTTAGAAATAATAAATAAATAAATGATTTATTTATTATCTCAAGGAATTAGTTAAGGAATAATAAACAAATAAGAATTTACTTAATTATTCCTAAGGGATTTAGTCAAATTTAACAAAGAATAATAATTAATTAATTATTCTTAGAGAAAAATAAGAAAAATAATGGTTTATCTTTTTATTTTCCATGATTGGGTCAAATTTGACAAGGAATAATAATAAAGCAATGGTTTAATTAATTATTTTTAGAAGAAAATAAAATAAATAGTGATTTGTTTAATTATTCTTCATGGGTTTAACTATAAATTACTTAACAAAGGTGGTTTATTAAGTAATTTCTCACAGTGAAAGCAATTTTGCTTTGGTAAAATTGGCTTTACATGGTGTACTTCGATCCATCTAGTAAATTAGGCTAGACAATCAATCTTTTGGTGATAACATGCACGTTTAGACAGGTCGGTCCTAATGGTAAATTGGTCACCCTTGAAAGCCTATAAATACAAGTGTCCTCAAGGTCATTTGGACATCATCAAGCATGTTATTCTTCTCTTCTTCATTAATTGGTTCACACAGGTGAGGCTAGGTTAACAAAATAAGTTTGCAAAGGTCTGAAATTACAAGGTCCAAAGCTCACATCTATTTCTAAGGTTTTGGGTTATAGTCGCAGGCACATCAGAAGAAAAATTTGACCACAATCACTGGCACATCACAGGGAAAATTTCACCACATTCGCTGGCTTGTAGGCTCAAGGGAGTGACTAGAAGCCTTTAGTCGCTCACACAACTCATCTTCCATGCGACTGGGAAGGTAGACTCAGATTTGACACCATTGACCGAAGTTAACGTAGTTGACCGCATACATGAAAAGGTTTGTCTGATGTATTTTTGATTCTTGAAACATATTTATGAATGTTGTTGGGTTGTTTTGTTTGCTGATATTATATTGGGCTCATTTTACTCTCTACTGAACATTTTATGACAATCTAATAGAAGAAAAATTTCAAAGGGTTTTCCCCATAGTGGGTTTTTCCCTAGTCTTTGACCAAACCTGGTTTCCCTTGTTAATGTGTTGATTGTCTCCTTTGTCATTCATTTATTGTTTTATCTTGAATTACTATTGATGACTGGAAATACTAATTGTTATTGAAAATATTGCTAATTGAAGTATTGAATTTGGCTAAAGTAATTGATACATCATAGAGCAATTTGAAAAATTAACATGGTTTGATATCTAAGGTGAACGATAAGCCCAAAATGAGACAAGCATTGAAGTAATCATCTTTGGGAAAGTTGAAGGAGTCAATCTAGTCAAGTCAAAATGTCTTCCTTCTTCAAGGAAAATGAGAAGTTGGGTGACTCATCCAATTTTTCTGCATGGAAAGTCAGGTTGGAGATCATAGCTGATAACAATGATGTTTTGGACTACATCAAGGAAAATTACTCGAGCCTCCGAAGAATGGTTTTGATGCTGTCAAGAACAAGCAAATGAAAGGTGAGTTAAAAGAAAAGAAAATTATAGTTGATGGTTTACAAGATAATTTACTTGCGTATGTTGGAAATTTGAGGAATTTTAAGGACATGTATGATAATATAACATGCATGAATGAAATCAACAATTTGAATGAAATCATCTCCTTGCAAGATCAACTCAAAGACACAAAGGTGAAAAAATGATAATCTGTGCAATCCTACATAATGAGGATATCTCATCTTAGAGTTCAATTGCAAAGAGTTGGGGAATTTGAACCTGATAGGAATTGGTGACTGTGACTCTAAGAGGTCTCCCTCCTATTTGGGAAACCTTTATTACTATTATAAGCAACAACAATATCCTCCCGTCATTTGATGAAATTGTTGGAAATCTCACTCAAGAAGAATCAAGGATGATATCAAGAGGAAGAATTAAAAAACATGAAGAAGAAGAACCTAATGCATTCATCACTCATGACAAGAAGAAGAAGAAAGGAAAAGGAGGTCCATCAAACTCAAGAAATCCTCCTCCTCAAAATCCATATAGAAGGAAGGAAATTGCACATTGAATGCTGCAATTGTCATAAGAAATGCCACTATGCTTGAGATTTCTCTCAGAAGAAAAATGGACCACGCTACAATACTAGAAGCAACAACAATAGGCTCAATGATCAAAGAAGGAGAGATGACCAAAGGAATGATCACAATGGAAGAGATTAAAGAAGAATAAGAGATGCTCCAAGTGATCGTGAAGAAGATCATCATCCACAAAAGAAGTCAAGATTCTCTAGGTATGAAAGTAATGTTTCAAAACAACATGAATATATTCTTATTTATGCCCTTACTAGTTCATCTCCTCCGAATTCATGGGATAGTTGGTTGGTTGATAGTGGGGCCACTCATCACTTCTCCAGTTATAAGGAAGTTCTCTCTAATTTGGTAGAGAGGGATTCAAATTTTCAAATTATCCTTGGAGACAACTCCACTCATCCCGTTAAAGGTTTTGGATACATCAAATTTCATTTGAATTCCGGGGAATCTATTTTTATCCATGATGTGATGAATGTGCTAGGATTGAACAATAATTTGGTATCGATATCCTCTTTGGAAGGCAAAGAGATGAGGGTTTCCTTCATCAAGGGAAAGGTTCTTACTTGGCATGTTGGATCACCTATGAGAAATGCATTCATAATGGGATCAAAATATGAAGGACTCTACATGGTTAATGGAACACCACTTCTAGCATTGGTCCATGAAACTAATCATCTAAGCAAGGTATGACACCGAAGACCAACCCATATACATTATGATGCTCTTCCAAAATCAGAGAAATTGGTCTCATGGATTCCCAAGGTTCAAGCCCATCATGATGGAGTATGCCTAGGTTGTGCCAGTGGAAAGAAGACAAGGCGACCAATCCCCTCTAGTGAGAACAAGACAAATGACATCCTCCATCTCATTCATTCTAACATATGTGGTCCGATGCCCGTGCATTCTATTGGTGCCCATCTATACTATATCATCTTCATTGATGAATTCTTAAGAAAGACATGGATATATTATTTGAAGCACAAGGATGAAGCCTTCAAAATGTTTAAGGAGTTCAAAGCTTTGATTAGAAATCAAATGAGGAATAAAACGAAAATATTCAAGTATCACAATGGTGGAGAGTACACATCAAAGGAGTTCATTGATTTTTGCAAGAAGTAAGGTATAAAGAAAGAGACAATTGTGCCCTATCCTCCCAAATAAAATGGAGTAGCTAAAAGAAAGAGTAGGTCGATTATAGAAGGAGCACGTGCCATGCTCCATGATCAAAAGTTGTCGAAGTTCCTTTAGGGAGAAGCAACGAATGCTGTCGTATATGTTCAAAATAGGGTACCTTATTAGGCATTAACAACAAGACCCATGAAGAAGTATTCACAGGTGTCAAACCCGATGTTGGTCATCTTTGTATCTTTTGTTGCCCCATATACTTTCATGTGCCGAAGGAAAAAAGAAACAAGCTGGAGGCCACTGGAAGAAAATGCATGTTTGTTGGATATTCTGAAAATTCTAAAGCATTTAGAATATATACTCTTGGTCAAAGGAAGGTTAAAATTAGCAAGGATGTTATATTCGATGAATATTTCATCCTTGGAAAAGAAAGGAACCTTCCTCTGCCTCCTCCTCCTAAGAAGAATGATGATATTGATGTTTTAGATGGTCCTTCCTTGCTCGAATCTGAGACATATATGTTTTATGATCCCATGGAGACCATGGATCCCTTATATCCTCCTCCATGTGATCCTCCCACCAGAAACATGTCACTTTGGCTTTGTGACTCGTTACAAGATAATGAGAGACATGTTCCCATTTGAAGATCATTTAGAGAAAGGAAGAAGCCATGCAGGTGCCAGGGATATGTTGCAGCCATGGGCAATATGATTCAAGATGAACCTACCACATTGAAATAAGTTGTAAAAGAACAAGTTTGGAAAGATATTATAGCCTAAGAATATGAATTGATTATGAAGAATGATGTATGGGATATTGTGCTGAGACCGAAAGAGAAATCTATGGTGACTTCAAAGTGGCTATTCAAGATCAAGCATGGAGTTGATGGTAGAATTGAGAAATACAAGGAAAGGTTCGTGTCTTGAGGATTCTCCCAAAAAAAGGGAGAAGATTATGATAATATATTTTCACATGTGCCTCGATATATAGCCATTTGTTTGATAGTTTCCCTTGTTGCAAGTCAAGGATGGACCCTTCATTAGATGGACGTGAAGACTACATTCCTTCATGGTATGTTACAAGAAGAAGTGTATGTTGAGAAACCACAAAGATTTGAAGTAGAGGATCGAAAGACAAATGTTTTCATATTGAAGAAGGCATTGTATGGTTTGAAACAAGCCCCCAGAGCTTGGTACGCCAGCATAGATAGTTAATTGGTGAAGCTAGGATTCACAAGAAGAAATGTTGATCCAAACCTCTACTTCAAGGTAGTCCAAGGTATTTCATTGATTTTGGTTTAGTATGTTGACGATCTATTCTTAATAGGTAGTGATCCCCTGATGATTGAGTGCAAGAGGGAACTAGCCTTTGAATTCGAGATGAAGGACCTTGGACTCACGCACTACTTTCTAGGCCTTGAGATGTGGCAAAGGCTTGGTGATATTTTCCTTTCACAAGGAAAATATGTTATGAAGCTATTGGAAAGATTTGGAATGTCAAAATGAAAGTCCCTACCCACAACGATGGAAATGAACTTCAAGAAGTTATGTGGAGAGGTTTCCGGACCCAATTTTGCGAATTGACCTGAGTATAGATAGTTGATTAGGTCTCTGATGTTCCTAGTGAACACTCATCCAGACATATGCTACGTAGTAAATACATTGAGTCAATTCATGACCAAGCCTCTCCATGCACATTGAATCAATGCTAAACACATTTTGAGATATTTGCATCGGACTATCACACTTGGTTTGAGAGATTCTGCCAGAGATGTTTGACTTCATGGATACACCAATGTTGACGAGGCAGGTAACATTGTCGATAGGAAGAGTAAGTTTGGATGTTGTTTTAGCCTTGAATCTGCCATGATATATTGGATGAGCAAGAAGAAAAAGTTTATAGCATTGAATACCATTGAGGTAGAGTATATTGTCTCTAGGATGGCTAGCTATGAATCAGTTTGGTTGAGGAAGCTCTTTGGAGAGCTATTTGAACAAGTCCTAGACACTATAGTGATATATTGTGACAACAAGAGTGGGATCTATCTAGCAGAGAATCCCATATTTCGTGACAATTCCAAGCACATAGAGATTCAATATCACATCATTTGAGACATGGTGTAAAGAGGAGCCATCATAATCCATCACATATCAAAAAATGAGCAGATTGCAAATATTGTCACCAAGTCTTTTCTGAAAGGGAAGCTATTGGTCTTCAGAGAGTAGCTTGGACTGATGGATGTGATCCCTCTTGATAAGGGTCATCACTGATCAAGGACATTGAGCCAACTCTTCTCTCTTTTTTGAGCTCCCACGGTGTGGAATTAAGATAGAGTGCTCCTAGGGTTGAGCGGTCTATGGACAATAGGCTATCACCCCTATCAGTTACCCGTAGGGTTGAAGATGTTACTCCCCTATATTGGTATTTTTAGAGTATACCTCAGTTGTCATCATACCCACATGCCAAGCTTGTTGGGATTGTCGCTCCCTTTCTGTCCAACAGGTTGAGGAGGCTTGGGGCATGTGATTCTTACCTTTTGGTAAGTCGGCTATCTAGCCTAGGTTCAAATTATGATGCAGGAGTTCTACCATGTGAATCCCGAGGGTCACTGTTGGGAAGATCGGTAGGAAATATGATGGGTTGAGATTTTCTCCCCTATATCACCTATTGCTCGATATGGGGTCGAAGATATTTAACTCTCCATGAGCTTCTGGGTTGAGATGTACTCCCATATGTGGTTTCAGATTGAGATATGATCTTCGACAATGCAGATGGTGGTAGATTTATTTCCCGATGATCCTTCTTCTTTATATTCGAGAATGTTTTAGCAAATAGAGGTGAGAAGAGATGGGACATCATATAATGACAAGATATACATGACATGTTGATCGATGGTTAGATATTGACAGGTGGAATTCTCCATAGTTAAGAGGGAGTGTTAAATTATAGAAATATGGTCAAATTACACTTTGGACAACTTATTTTATGGATATGATGATTTAATTAGTTTCCTCTTTTCGAGAGGACCAAAATAGACCTAAAGACCATCAAATTTGGACAAGGGAAAATGTACTTATGAAGAAAAGCCCACATATGCACATTTGGATAGGTCGGCCCTAATGGTAAATTGGTCACCCTTGGAAGCCTATAAATACAAGTGACCTAAATCTCATTTGGACATCACCAAGCATCTTCTTCTTCTCTTCTTCATTGATTGGTTCACATAGTTTTGAGATTGGGTTGACAAAAGATGTTCGTAAAGGTTCGAAATTACAAGGTCCGAAGCTCACATCTATTTCCAGGGTTTTGGGTTATAATCACATGCATGTCACAGGGTAAAATTGACCAAAATCATTGGCTTGTAGGGCTAAGGGAGTGGCTGGAAGCCTTTAGTTGCTGACATGGCTCCTCCTCCATGCGACCAATAAGAAAGACTCAGATTTGACCGTTGAGCAAAGTTGACCATAGTTGACTACAGACATGAAAAGTTGTCTTTGATATAATTTTGATGCTGGAAACATATTTTTGAATGTTGTTGGGTTGTTTCCCTTGATGATATTTTATTGGGACCATTGTACTCTTTGCTGAACATTTTATGGCAATCTAGTAGAAGAATAATTTCAAAGGGTTTTCCCCATAGTGGGTTTTTCCCTGGTCTTTGAACAAACCTGGTGTGACTTGTTGATGTGTTGACTATCTCCTTTGCCATTACATTTATTGTTCTATCTTCAATTATTGTGGATGAATGGAAAGACTAATTGTTATTGAAAATATTGCTAATTGAAGTATTGAATTGGGCTAAAGAAATTGATACAATATAGAACAATATGAAAATTTAACATTTAATGATGCCGAAATTATGAGAAGCTACATTTTGGTAAGGTCACCGTAGTTGAATCATTGAAGATCTTGTTATTGATCAAGATTTCTTGGTGGTTGGATTGGTCTTGTTGGAAATCCTGTTTTGGGTCTTAGTTCTTGGAAGTCTCCTTTGAAAGTGATTTTATAAGAAAAGAATTTTGGTTGGGTTTTCCCCTAAGAGGGGCTTTTCCCTGGCTGAGTGCCTACATATTATGTTATTTTCTTTGTTATTTTCATATATTTTGGCAATTTTTTGATGATGAGAACATAAACATTAATATAGAAGCAAATACATAATCACAAACAATTTTCATGTAAAAACAAATCAAGCTATCAAATGACCTAATGCTTCCCTACAAATTTCTCAACATGGTATTAGAGCTATGGACGGTAGCAGAGGGGAACTATAAGATCAATGTTTGAAGGACAAAGGGATTAAAAATCTATTAAAAGAGAATTGTTTACTCTTTCCTTGATGACCGAGCCATTTAATAGTAGTATTGATCTTAATAGCATAATTCTAGGTTTGATTACAAACCAAAATTACAATGTTTAGGCCACAGGCCTGGGCTGAAGGCTGAATATAGTGAAGATTCCCAAAAACATTATCGAAACAACAATTATCATCACTTTCAAAGAATTTGAGAGACCTAGACAAAGCCAAGGGTCCTGTAAAGAAGTTTGAATTCATGAAAAACATGTGTCTTGACATCATATCAAAGATCTAAGCATCATAAGGTGACCAAATTGTTGAAGAAAATGTAAATAGGTTCGGTATTTATACATGTAATTTTGATCTTTGTACTTGTAAAGCAAAGAAATATTATTTTTTAGAATTATACAAATGAATTTCTTGCGCATTCCATAGGTCTAGGAAGTCAAAGAGTCAAAGAGCTCTTCTTGAGCATTTATGTAATGTATATGAGTCCACCTAGAGTCTAGTTGAACCCTCCAAGACAAGAACAATCCTCTTAAAGAAGGAATCAAGCTAAATGATGAAGAGAAAAATTAAGTTGGCTAACAAAATCGATATAAATAAAAGCCACGTCGGCTGAGATGAAGTGACACAATAGTTCACATTCATGTTGGCTCATTTATAGAGACAAAACATCTATAAATACTCAACAAAACTTCACAAAAGCACAAACAAAATATTGCATTACTCTATGACTTTAGAGAGGTAGTAAGGTGCAGTCACGATGATAAATGAATACCCTCGCATTCCTCTCAAAAATATCAATCAAGTTAAAGGTTACAAGAATCTCGGAGGAAGACTTTATTATAGAATCTCGGTTGAGGAAAGGGTCTATGGTTCTTAGATGCAGATTATAAGAGTAGACACTCTCGACATAAATATCACAGTAGTGTATGCACAACATGACAAAGACGAGGATAATCTCTGAACACAATCACATACTCAGTGAAGTTCTCTATGCTGTCATAGTCATGGTAACAAGGATGATCAGTCACATGAGGACTTTGATGCAACAATCACATTTATATATATACATACATGTCTCATCATAGAAATATCATCTACATAATGATGATCACGGTAAGTAGTAAATAACTAAGTAAAGATAGAGATATGGTGCAACAGTCTTGCTCTCATGAATATCTCAGTGATGTTGCAACAGTCTTGCTCTCATGAATATCTCAGTGATGTTGCAGCAGTAATGGATGTGTCAGTGGTGCAGTGATGATGATGATATAAATAGTATGGAGAAGAGGATTGGTGGCTCGGTCTTGGTGTGGCTTTGTTACTAAAGGGTCATGGTCTTGGTGTTCATCAATTGAAATCTCTTTAAGAATAATTTTATGTGGGTTTTCCTCTCCAAGAGGGAGAGGTTTTGGCTCTAATAGAATGCCAACTTATTGTGTTCTTGTCTCTTTGTTATGGTAGCTATTTAATGAATAAAAGAAGAAAAAATAATGTTAACAAGCTAAGAATTAATAGTTATCATGTAAATAAGAATCTCATTAATCTTGTGCCATAGGTTATTCAACATGGAATCAAAGCTATGGTTACAGTATAAGGAAGGGCAAAAAAGAGACATTGAAAGAATAAATCTACAACAAGAAATATACAAACAAAACTTTGTATTTCTCTAATCAAATGGTACAAGCTCTCTGTTGGGTGTGGAGCCTGATTATATTCTTTATTCAAAGGTATCTCCACATTGGACCCTAGTTAGTAATGTTTCGGCAACGCCACCCGTAAAATGTGTGTCGCCAGGGGGGTCCAAGGGGGGTAAAATTGCCTTGTAAAATGTTGTAATTTCGTAGTCAATCTGGGACATTCATTAGGTGGAGATCTGATGGTAGAAGTTATGTTTAATTTAGGATTTTTTTTTCCCTAGAAGGCAACCCCTTGCTATATATGAGGAAATCGTATTGCGTCTATGTAGATCTGTATTCTAAGCAAGGAAGACAGAAGAGATTGAGAGAGAAGAGGGAATTACAGTGGATCTACTGTCGGTTGTATCTCTTCAGTTTGCTGGATAATATAAAAGGAAGGATTGGTTGTTTCTTTGTGGACATAGCCCAAATTGGGTGAACCACGTATATCTGTGTTTCTCTTGTTTTATGTGTTTATATTTCTGTAATATATTTTATGTGTTCCATTTCTCTGTAATATATCATTTTCTAACACTCTCGGTGACACATAACAGTGACATGTTCGAACTCTTCATCAATATTGATGAGCACAACTATTGTGGGACAAACTCCCCTAGGGTCTTGGATGAATACCCTAGCAGACTGGAGGTTATCTATGCAAATAAACACACATTCCATGCAATCATAATGCTACTATAAGCAAACTCTATGATAGGGGGCGTACCTGAGGTCCTACGTTTGAGAAGAGCCTTCCAGGGTCCAAAACCTTCTTGGAGTTCCTTTGCTCCTTTGACCTGCAAAACAATCAATTCAAGAAAGTACAGTAGTATATGGACTAAACATCATAAAGAAACCATCTTCATATTATAAGGAAAGGTAGTTAGTTATGTAATTAAACAACCGTTCACATATGAATCATAATATGAATATCATAACATGAAGAAGATCTATATCAGGAACAAAGACATGTGTTTCTTTTATTATAGACAAATAAAGTACATAAAAGGAATAATTTCACCTGATTCATCCTTTTGCATGCTCCAAGCGGAACCGTCTCCCGGATTCGTCCAGTCTCAAGCCTTTAACAAATTCCTTCCATGACTTACTCCATGATATCTCAAGTAGTATGAAATCATCAACACACACAAGGAAATAAGGTTTCCTGTAGAATGGGGGAAGTATAGGAGGCACAAGGATCTTTAGACCTGGTCAGGGAAATCTCAGCATACTAATCTTTCTCTCTCTTCTCTCCTCCCTTTGGCCTTCCCATAGAAGCCTTTTTATACTTCTCCCAAAGTAGTTTTTTAGTTGGGAATTTGTTGGGAACAGTTGGGCCACAGACACTAATAGGTAATCAACAGTTAAAACCTGTGATCTCCACCCGAAATTAAGGAAATTTATTTTTTTTAAAGTGTTTTTAAACATACACGTGGGTTGGGTATACATAGACCTGCGTATACACACATTTAGCTCAGGGAAATGTTGCGTATAGGGAATAAAACACTGTTTTTTAAATTTGGGACTAGGTCTGGAAGGAGGGGTTGCCCTAGGCCATGAGTGGAGCATCACAAACCTCAAGAGTGAGATTTGGAGCTATAACAGACGCCCCCTAATATATGAGGTCAGAAGGGGTACATGATGGCTGAAATGTATTAAGCAAGTTCATGGAAAGGAAATCTGTCGAAAACTGAGAAGGACTGCACCAGAATTCAGCCTGCCAAGCCCCAAAAGGAGATAAAAAAGAAACACTGTCTGAGGCGGGCATACCCATGCTCAAAGAAAATACAGCATGTCAGCATATCAAGTACAAGTGGATCCACCAAGTATACAAGTATAAATGACTAGAAAATACATAATGGATCATTTGATCATGATCGAACAAGTACATGTCTGAATGTCACATATAAGAATGTCAATGATGCTGAAAAATAAAGCGGATCACTGATATCAAAGACTGATCCCAAAAAGTACCAACTGAACATGATGGAATAAGATGGTATTACACTACAAACTCAGGTGCCAACATATTAAATGTCGCCATGAATGACTGCAACATATAAAGTGAAGTGGTATCTACTAGCAGCAACAGAAGCAATTTTCAGGTGAACCAACAAATGCTGATACAACCTGAGGTCTTCACCGACCACTGTGGTACATTTCTACAGCATGGGAATAAATGATCTGAAGTCGACCATGTGAGAAATTGTTTGATTACTGGTTATTGATGTATACCGTTAAAAAACGCGAGACTACTCACCGATAATGATAATGAGTGTCTAGGTACCCAGTACAATCCAACAAGTGTGAATAAATGAGATGGAGTCAAACACCTGTAAGAATCTATCAATCAGGAGACAATGATGGTTTCCCACTGTCGATAGTGAAGGATCTGCCACTAATTACTGCAAACCCCAAGTTACTGCCAAATGAACTCTAGATCTTTGCCCCAGAGCAATGAGTCGAAGTCGATAGGGAAAGATCCGCTAGAAGGAAGGCATTAAGGCATCCTCCATCAATCTAGCACGAGTGTAACCCGTACGCCAATAATGTGGAAGGAATTGGATGAAAAAGATGTATTAACCCAACCGAAGTACGTTTCCGACGTACACAAGATGTGGCTAGCGCATGGCAGAAACCCTCTGAACCAACCAATAATGAAAGCTGACACAGAGGCAAGGTATCCACCAATAGAGTCAAATGGAAACCAAGGTACCACACGAATCCCAATGTGTGATAATGTAAGCTGATGTCAAACACAAGGGAAACCACTCAGTCAAAGACCCATGATACTGATCGATGCTGAGCACAAGGTGACCTATCAATAATGAAAATAAGGCTAGGGTGTAGCTCTAGGCCTATCCTCAGAGCAAGATGTTGTCGTCGATAAGGACAAGACCCGCCAGTAAGAAGTCAATGGAGACCTTCTCAAACCGGCATGAGTAAAGGACCAATATAGCTAATGTGATGATAGACATAGCACTGACAACCAGGGATGTCCAACTGAAAAAATAAGTCAAGAGACACCGCAGAGAGGCCGACTCAGGCTAACTTCCCTTGAACAAAAGCATGAATCAATGTGACTATGTGGCAGCATATGATGAATCTGTATAAGCTTGTTGCGTAGGAGGCACAAACGAACCCTCCATATGATTGGAAGAAATAACCAATCGGGGGAGAACTGACTCAATAAGAAGGTTAAGGCATAGCTAAGTCAAACTAAATCCCACCCAAGCGGAGGAGACTTTGTTTCGAGTGCTTTGTTCAAGGGCGACACGACTGACTCTAGCTGCCGACAATAAATGGAAATACTGTCCCGTTCCCGCTCTTTTTTGGAATATATAATTTTTTTTTTTGGTCTTTTTCTTTAAAGCTGGAAAAAGAATAAAAGAATGCTATAGTAGAGTGGAAAGAACGAGTGTTAGCGAAGCAGATGATCTAGTTCTTGGTATTGGAACATTCCTATGCTCGATGCAGGGAGGTGAAAACTAGCCAGAGACACTCAAAGGTGTGTTCCTTCCACGGGTCAAGGTGTGTCAAGCTGCAGAGGTCAAAGGTATGCAAGTTTGATTTTGCAGTCATCATGGTCAAAAGTTGGCTTAAACATGAGTCCAAGTGAAGCCGGCTTAAGGCCAAAAGGTGCAGATAGTCAAAATGCAATGCAGTAGTACAACTCAACACAAAGGAGCCTCTAGGGTATAGGGCCAGAACGAAACAAAGAAGCAAAGAGGAATGAGTTTTCATCGTATAAGTCATGGCGGGACTATAGAGGACTCCCAAGCCTACTCAAATCGGAGCAGCATGGGCAACAAATGTCAGTGAGGTGCTAACTAGGATGCCCATGCAAAGGATGGCTCTACCATCGTGTCATGATTTAAAAAATCAATGAGTGAAGATGGTTTGCGAACCATAACACGATGGGATCGACCCTATGGCAAGTGTATCAACAGATGGAGGCTAGTATGCATGATGCAACGAAAAAAATGGCTTCCCTAACCTATATGCCAGTGAGAAAACAATACCTGCCATGACGGGTCAACAGTCATGGAACTGTCTCGAAACTGTCGAAAACATCCAAAATGTCCATTTTCATCATTTGAGTTTGAGAGCAAAGAAGTGGAGCAAAAGGAGCTAACTTCCCATACGCCAAATTCAGCTCTTCAAATTCTTCCAAAATCTCTAGGTAACTCTATTCTTATCTTGTAATTGATTCTGACTAGTTTTAGAAATTTTGATTAATGTTTTACGATTGAGTTTTTTGCCAAAACTTTCTCTGCGGCGTATACGCGGGTTGGTAATATGAAACCCACGTACATGGGGGCCCTACACGCGACTATGTTTAAAGGGACCCACGTATACGCCGCGAACATTTCAAACATAAAAACTAACGGTTCAAATTGATTTTTCTTTCAGGATGACAGTCACCTGGCGAGAAAGAGAGCATACCGCAGTAGATAAAGAAGTTATGAACAGTCCAGAGGATTTGGATGCATTACGGGGATGCAGTTTGCTCAAGTTCTTCAAATTACCAAATATGAAAGAAAACACACGTCTGCTCGAGATGCTTCTTGACTATTGGAACATCGAGGAGAATGCTTTTATGATCGACCATATGCCACTCAAGATAGAAGTGGAAGATATCTATTTCATTACGGGCCTTTCTCGAAGGGGAGAGGTAGTACATTCCCTGGGGAGAACACGGAGCAGTCTCTCGATCAAGTACTACATATAGATATATTGCCCGAGACATCCGAAGAAAGTCGGAAATCAGATTTCCATCACACATGTGGCGAGTCTACCATTGAGGATAATCCTGTTCATCATAGCTCGAGTGAACGGATCTGCTTCTTTGCATCAGGCATCACGACTAAACATGAGCGTGGTAGTTTACTGTCTCACCACTTTGTTTGATTGGTGTATTCCTCTTCTGGCTAGCATGAAAAGCCAACTCACTTCTATCAAGAGAAGACAGACCAAAAAATTCAGTTATGGGACTATTTTGTGTTCTTTCTTCTTCGCGAGAGTCCCTGCACTTCGTCCCAGAGTACCAGTTTCAATCAGCACCCCACGAGATCCTCAAATGGGCAGGTGGGCTGACCTGATGAAACGTCTGGGAGGTGGGGAGGTCCCACGGACTGCTTCCGACGACGACTTCTTTTCCTAGTGGGATCAACAGATCATCGCCATTGATGACTACCCCTATGCCGGGTTGGATTTCCGAGGAGATCCCGATCTAGCATTACCATCGACCACAGCATGGGGCAACATTCGTAAGTGATTTTTGATGTTATGATTTTTATTTTTTATTTTTCAAATATAATAATGAACTTTGAAAATGTTTTTGATAGGATTCAAATGACTAATATAATGATCATGTTCTAGATATTGGGCCTGTATGACCAGATGAGTTCCCACGGCACAAGCGTCGCGGCCAAGGGGCCGAAGAGGCGACTGCAGCCACAGAGTGAACTCTACACACAGTTCAGCGACATTTGGTGAGGCTGACCCACCGAGTGCCGATGGCGGTAGTAGAGGACCTTCCTATAGGGATGCAACGTCATGTGGTTGGCATGCCACGTGACTGGGTCTGCACTTTTAGGCATGTAGCCAATGCAGTAGTTGCCTACTTAGCCGCTCATCCTGAGCTGGGGAATTAGACATAGTGGACATGATTATGGGCATTTGAGTCCCAATTTTGTATATTTTTTGAACAGACTTATGTATACTCGAGACGCTTTATGATATATATATATACAGTTTGACTTTTTGATGCTTAAATTATTGTGATGAATGATTGATGTGCCAGTCTAATGCTTGATTAGCGATAGAATCAGCTAACCAATTATGAGATCTTGGAATATGAAAATAATTAATATAAGTAAATGATCTTGCAACAACCTCACCTATAAATAATGGCGATATAAAAATGGATCCCTTACCCCGATAAATGTTATTTAATTGTGACACTATCAATTGTGAAATCAAGAAAAACTACAATTGAGTCGATTTCGTGAGAAATTGCCTCAAAATAGAAAAATTAATGACGACAGTATACTCAGCCATATTGTTTGAAGTGAGACCGATGCATACTCCCCTTGAATACCAATCAATTGACTAGTTGGATAATACAGTACCCAAGTTGTGGAAGCGAGATTCCGAGTGTGTCGACTAGCACAATTGACGAATCCAAAATAGACCAAGTCATCCATCAACACCTGCCAAAGCAGACCAAAAAAGTGTTGATATCACAACTCTTGAAAAAAATATGTACAAATATACATAATGTACAAAAGAAGCCATTGCTAGCTGCTACTTAAGCAAAGTGACTTCTTAAGGTAGAGCCCCGTTTCGGGGTTTCGCCCAATTTGTTTCCTTCGAAATCGATTAACTCATACGACCCTTTTGTTAAAACTCGTTTATTATGAGGGACATACCACATAGGTTTGAATTTGCCTGCCCCCAAGGTGTCCTTATCTTGGTCATAGACCAAGACGAGGTCACCTTCAGAAAAAACACGAGGACGGATAGCTTTATCATACTGGGTTTTAACCCTTTTCTTATGAGCCTCGTTTACTGTGGCTGCATCTCGACGCTACTCATCGAGATGCTCCAAGTGAAGGAGGCGCTCTTCGAGATGAGAGGTCTCTGGAAGGAGCTCAATAGCTAACTTAAGAGATGGAATTTCACATTCGACAGGAAAGATAGATTCCAACCCATAAACTAACTGAAAAGGTGTAAAACTTGTAGCAGCCTTGACGGAGGTTCAATATGCCGATAGAGCCGGATACAACATAAGATGCCAATTGATCTATTTTTATCAATTGTCCTTTGCAGGATCGTCTTAAGAGTTTTGTTTACTGCCTCGACCTATCCATTGGCCTGAGGATAATAAGGAGACGAATGTTGCTGCCGAAAACCTAGTTTGAGATCCAATTCGGACATTAGTTGATTCTGGAAATGACTGCCATGATCAGTGACAATCTCTCTTGGGATACCAAACCTTGAGATCATCTGATTAAAAAGGAACAATGCCGCTGTCTCACTATCATTTTTATAAGTGTGCATGGCCTCGGCCCACTTCGTGAAGTATTCTACGGCCACGATAATATACTTGTGATTCACTACTGAAGGCGGATGACAAGTCGTAAAATCAATACCCCACTTAGTAAAGGGACCAACAGTGACAACCGGAAAAAGAAGAGCTGGATGTGCACACATCTTCTGAGTATAAACTTGGCACAAGTGACAACGTTTGACTGCTTCAACACAATCTTTGAAGAGCGAAGGCCAAAAATAGCCAGCACGCAAGATACGCTGAGCTGTAGCAAGCCCTGATAGATGATCACCACAAGCTCCGCTGTGGCAATCATTTAGTACTGACTTTGCCTCCTCTAAGGTTAAACAACACTGAAGGATTGAATCAACCCCCCGACGGTATAATGTATCACCAATGATAACGTAATTTTTAGTGAGGTGACGTAATTTGCGATGTTCATCCTTAGAGAAAGCAGAGGGACATTTCAAAGTCCGGAGATAAACAATGATATCTCCATACCAAGGGTCGAGTGAAGATATGAGGAATAAGTGTTCGTCAGGAAAAATTTCCTCGTTAGCAGTATCCTCTCCACAAGGCAGCTCGGAAATTAGCTCGACAAAAACCATAGATTTCTTGGACTTGGCGGACAAGAACTCGAGATCAAATTCTTGTAGAATGACAATCCATCGATCATATTTTCCCCCAATCACTCGCCTACTGAGGACAAACTGAAACGGATTAATTGCTGCCAAGACAAAAGTTTTGCGTAGCAGAATATAATGACGGAGCCGCTGGACAGCGTGGACAACTACCAAGGCCAACTTCTCAATCGGAGAATAGCGAAGTTCAGGACCTATCAAGCCTCGGCTCAAGTAATAAATCACATGCTCTATGAGAGCATCGTCTTCCTGAATGATAACCATACCAATAGTTGATTTTGCTGCAGCGAGATATAAAAGGAAGTCCCTACCATAATCCGGTGGACTCAAAAGCGGAGCAGAGACTAATGCCTTTTTCAAAGCATCAAACGACCGCTGCGCAAAGTCGTCCGACACGAATGGAACCCCTTTGCATAGCAAACGCATAAACCCTTTGGTGATCTCAACATAGTTTGCTATAAACCGTGTTAAGAAATTAGCCTTCCCTTGAAGACTTTGAAGTTGTTGAATGGAGGACGGGGGAGGAAACTGGACTATCGCCTCTACCTTGAAGGGATCAACTCTAATCCCTTCATTTGACACAATGAACCCTAAAAACCGACTGGACATAACTGTGAAAACACACTTGTTGGGATTCAACCGGATTTTATAAAAACGACATCGCTCAAAAACCATTTGAAGGTGACTAGGATGATCAGTTCTTTTTTTAGAACGAGCAACGAGATTGTCCAAGTATGCTTCGATGATATGTTTGATGTCGTGGAAATCATATGACATGGCCCGCTGGAAAGTGGCTCCAGCGTTTTTGAGGCCAAACGACATCTTTCTGTATGCAAAGGTACCCCAGGGACATATAAAAGTCATCTTATGTTGATCTTCAGGACGAATAGAAATTTGATTATAACCAGAAAAACCGTCCATGAAGGAAAAAATCTTATTACCCGCACACTCATCAATAATCTGATCAATGAATGGCGTGAGGTAATTATCTTTTGGACAAGCTTTGTTTAAGTCCCTAAAGTCGATGCATACTCAGATTATTCCTTGCTTTTTATCTACAGGGACTGGATTGGAAACCCAATCGGTAAGAGGAACAGGGTATATAAAACCCACCTTGAGCAACTTCTCTACTTCGGCTTGAATGGCTGCCACTTTCCTAGGATTAACTAGTCGAAGTCTTTGACGAACCGACTTAGCGTTTTCATACATCTTGATCTCATGCTGAACTATAGAAGGATCTATGCCAAGCATTTCCTCATAAGACCAAGAAAATACATCTCGAAATTCTTTGAAAAGGTCAGTGTAAATTTGCACTTCTTCAGGGGAACATTCAATTTCGATGAAGAGATTCTGAATCACATTAGGGTCCCTAGAGATGTTGATAGATACGTTTTTGAGATCACCAACATATTACCTTCGGCATGAAAGTGTGCTGGAGCCAAAGGATTCGATATCTTACAAACATCACTAGTGAATAGCTTGGAGAACCTAGCTTCCACTTCCTGCAATGGAGGAAGGAAATATGAACGATTGTGTAAATCTTCCCAAGGTCGATCTACACCCATCATCACTTCGAGGATTGCTTCTTAAGAAGGTAAAACCGTATCTAAGCAGTCCAAGGCAGAGGTGGAATCAAAGACCCAAGCTGGGGCCGCATAACCCTCAAACTCCTCTTCGGAAGAAGGAGCAGAGTGGTTGTCTACGGAGTTAACGATAGACTGATATCTAAGCTCAGCCGCAGACATAGGGGATGCCATTCCATTTACTTGTCCTTCAGCTAATGTGGTCATAGGTGAAGGCAAGGTCCAAGGGTCCAAAAAATAATGAGTTCGGAAGAACCCTTCTCGAGGAGACTCCTTGGATGATGAAACGACATTGATTCGAGCGATAGGAGAGGGAAACTCAAAGGTACCCATCAATGGGGAATACATCCCAACTCCTAGCTTCTCCGTAGGTGGGCGAGGGTTATCCACTAAGGGGACAGTAGAGTCAGAAGTTGCTTGAGGATCAACTAGAAAATAATCCAATTGATCAACCTTAACGATTTTCCCTTCATGAGGAAAGCAGATGACACGAAATAGAGTCGAAACAACGACATCCATCTCGTATACCCAATTCCTTCCTAAGAGGAGATTATAGTCTAGGTTAGCATCTATGACCTCTACTTCAACATTGATGACCTTCCCTCCAACACATATAGGAAAGGTCGGGATAATCCCATGCAGCTTGTGAGAATGCCCATCAAACATAGTCAGAAGGGTAGGTGAAGGAACAACCGAAGGAGATCCAATGGCCTTCCAGCAAGACATCGACATGATTCATGTGGAAGCTCCCTCATCAATAACGGTGTGAAAAATATTAATCTTTCGGTATGTAGACTTTATCTAGAAAGCCATGTGATGAGGAAGTCGCTTTTTGACATTTAACATGTCAAAAGTGAGCACTAAAGAGTTGGTTGGATCAACTTCCCCAATTGCTGAGACTAAAGCACTTCGCTGAGCCGGACATGACTGGAGAACCTGTAAAGTGGACATGGCGCATGGACTCTGGGCCAAATCCTCCACAATGGAATAATTCTGGGCAGCCCTAGCGTTAGGATTGATAGTCGCGTGTTTAGCGGAACCTTTTGGTATCTGTGGTATAGTCTCAACAGGGGGTCGCTCAATATGAAGGTCGGTATTTCCGGGAGTAGTTTTGTCCTTGGAAGTTTCTGCTTCACCATAATCATGTGACCGAGTAGCCACATATACATTAGAACCCATCATGAAAACGTTCGATGATTTTTCCCCTTCCTGGCTCCCCCCTGAGGAGGTACCAGGATTTGAACTCACGCCAGCAAGCAATTGTTGCCCTTGGGGAAAAGGGTTGGTTAACACAGCTTGAGAACTAGAAGCCCCTTGCTGCCCTAACAAGCGCTGAGCGTCCTAAATCTTCGGGCAGAGATGAGTTAAATGGTCTCCACTATACAACTTGCATGGAAACTTGACTTTCTTTTTAGACTCATTTCTACCCCCACCAGCATTATTGCCAGATTTATTTGTGTCAGCCTTCCCATCCTGATTCTTTTTCTTACCTCGTCCTTTCTTTTTCCCATTGGAATTTTTATTTCCTTTGGGGTTATCAGATTGGACGACATTAATGGAAGAGAGTTGGGAAGACGAAGTAGTAGACGATGTGACTTGGTTGTTTGAAGCAGTTTACAATGACAACTGCTGCAATTGGCTCAACAAGTTCACCACATTCGTATCTACCGATCCAACGATACCATCCCCATGGGGACCTGGCTTCAACTTGGCTATGTCAACCTTCAACCCAGGAGCATCTGGCAAGTATTTCTGTAGGATCCCAGACTGAGAGTAGATCAATTCCAATTGCTGGGCCCTAAAAATAGCTTGCTCCTTGGAGTAAACTCTGAACATCGAGACATCCTTAGAGATCTCAGGTTGTAAAGATTTCAAAAACCATTCGAGACAGTACTCTAGAGGGATTTCGGCTTTAATGAGCCTCTTTCTCCGTCTCCATTCCTGAATATGGTCAGAAATGTGAGTTGTCGTGTCTTGACGAAAATTGGCTAGAAGTTCATTTCCGGCATCATAACGGATAGGCAACTGGAAATGATTTAAGAAAATATTAGCTAAGTCGGCAAAAGATGTAAAGCTACCCCCTGGCAACTCTATATACCATTTGGCCACATTACGAGTCAAGGTGCACTGAAAAGGTCTCAACCTAACTGAATCATCAATAAGGGAGTTCGACAAGCACCACAAATGGAATGTGGTCACATGGTCGCCTGGGTCCTCACCTCTCTTCCCTTCGAATTTAGGAATATCCGAACGGAGTTTGGTTGGGATCGGAGGCCAGGCTGGATTATATTTGATTGGATCGTTTGCTAACTTTGTGAGGTCTAGCAAGTTCAAAGTTGCCAGAAACGGAAGCCTAGGAGGACCTTGGGGGTTCCACCCAGACTGCGCAGAACTCCCAAAGTTTTGAAAATATTGGCCTTGATTTTGGAAGTGACCAAGCTGCCCCAAGTAACCTATAGAACCAGCTGAACCAAAAGGCATGCCTTGTGATCCAGCATAACTCGGAGTTTGACCAACTTCGGCCGCAAAACCTCCATAATCGGCGAAGCTTCCTCCTAGAGGATTATAAGGAGCAGACAACCCTTGATAAGGATCCCAAGCAGAGGCTAGGGGAGGAATATTTCGGAATGAACTAACCGTGGAGTACGGCCTATTCCTTTGTTGGCCGAGAAACGAATTCCCAGTTCCCATACTACTAACCGCAGGGTTAGCCCAACCTTGAAAAGGATTGCTACCTTGTCCTAAAGAAGAGAAAGGCATAGATCCAATTGTTGGGTTGGAATGTGGTATATGACCACTTCCAAAAGGAAAACCCTTGAATGAAGCCGATCCACTCATCATGGATGTGGCGGCACTAAACGGAACTGACGGAATACCCTGTGAATGGGTGCCAAATGGGAAAAATCTAGAACTAAAAGCATTGGTTGGGAGTTTCCACTCGTAGAAGGAATGGAGGTAGTCCCAACTAAATATGTGCTAGCAAAAGACTCGAATAAAGAAGAAGAGGGGATGGAAATAGTTCCTCCCCCTCGTACAGATATTGGAGTCTGCACAGTCATAACACTTGTAGTAGAAGCCATGCTTCCAGTAGTGGTCATCGATGGTAAGTGTGTTATGTGACCTGGAATTAACAGTCGATGCGTTGGAGACCCAACGTATTGTAATACTTCCGGATGACTAGGAGGTAGGGGAGAATTCGGAGCCACTAACGAGTCTGGGAGTTCTTCTACCTCTACGTTATCTTGCATCTGAAAGAGAACTCGAGAAAGCACTGGAGCATTTCTCTCTTGTCCTGTGGAAGTACTAGGTCTATCTTGAGCACTGATGCCCCCGAGGGGAGGATCAATCCCCGATGCATCAGCTACCATGGGACGAAACCCACCGGAAGTATTACCTCTGCGCCTTCTAGGTGAAGGCTCTGAAATTGGTGGTGAAAGACCACGAAGTCTTCGAGACTGTCTAAGCGATCAGTCAACCACTTTGAATTTTTTGTTAAGATCTAACTAAAGACTCAAAAATTGAAAGCTAGGCCAACTAGGAACACAGAGCACACACTATAAAGTCCCTAAAGATATCAGCGAGTCAAACAACTTCCAAATATTTCTGCTTCGAGTGATTAGGACCGGACACCAAAATACGAGAAAGTGAAGTAAGGGGCCTTCCGAAGATAGTCTGGGATAATGACGGCCCAGTCCTATCAGCGAAGGTAACAGAGGAAGTTATGTTGACCTCCTAACAATAGCCTACGCTGGTGCAATCCCCCCAAGCTTCGCAAGGGTGTCCTCCAGTAGTACCGTTGAGAGTGATACAACGTTGACCTCAGGTGCCACGAGATTCCCCTCCGCAGCCACCTGTGTAGATCCCTATGAGTAGCAACTAAGGTTACCAACTCGTATCAGAAGCCAGGCGGAACAGTCGTGAGGTAAGTTCGGACAAGTAGGAGAGGGGGTATCTCTCTTCCCTACCTTTATAGACCCTCATGCTTAACTCCTAGATTCGGAGCTTTCCTGGTCTTCCTAACGCTATTGGATTTTCACTCACTATTCAGACTCCTATGTTTGACAGTTTAAAATGGCCTCGGAGAGTTAACTCTCCACTCACCTAATCCAAGGCCCTAAAATATCCTAAAATTTGTTGATGTATCTAACTCGACAAATATAAAGTTCTATTATATTTTAAATTAGCGCTTTATTTTAATGGGATGTTATTTAAGTCAAGGGATATCGGAAGCGAAACTGGTGGTGTTTTGACGCAAAATAAATTAATAAAAACCAAACTACATGCAAATGCACTTGTTTTCATTTTCGATGAAAAGAAATTTCTATAGGGTTCAGAGGAATTTCAAATAAAAGTACAACTTTTTCTTTTCTTTTCTTCAAACTTCACACTCACAAAAAGCTAACAAAACTATAAATGCCTAGAAATATGCACAAACTATTCCTAATGCAACAAGTACATGCCGATGAAAAATTCAAAACTACTCTTAAATCAAAAGATGAAAGTTGCTTGTTTATCAATTTTAGATTTGCCGCTTAAATGTTTAGATGGATTATGAGTTTTTGTTGCTTATTTCGTCTAAGCACTAAAAGCAAGATGAAGATAGACAAATAGGCACTTTCACTCAACAAAATGGAAAACTCAATCAAAACAAAGTTCAAGAAAGCAAAACAACGTCTCAAGAAGTTTCCTTCAAAACCAATTCAAAAATGAATTTTCAACAACGCTCTAACAAGACTGAAACTTGATGACCGAAAAAATAGGCAATGAAGCACTTTGCGAGCTTGCGACACAAAACAAGTGGGAACTCAACAAAAAGGGTGCTTTGAAATGCTCTTAACAATCAACAAGCAGTGAGACGAGCTTGGCAATGGAAACCAAAAGATTGAAAAGACAACTTTCAATAAAGCGTGAACAAACGACTTTCATAAAGCAAGAAAAGCAGATGGTCATAAATATAGTTCAAACATGCAAAGCAAAAAGTCATTAAAACAAAACTCAACACAAAGATGGAAATCATTCTTTCTGCCCTGAATAGATAGAGCAGCCAAGATTCCTTGTGAGAAACCTTGTGTGCTTAAGCAAAAATAAATGACGTTTGCAAGAAAAACGAACAAGACCAACCTTTTCACAATCAGAGAGAATTTGAAACAAGATGCTTGCTGTAAAACTAAAGACTGTGACAGAACAATGATTGTTCCAAACTGAATCAGACCAGCATACTATCTTCCAGAAACAAAAAGATTTTAAAAATCTTGAAAATTAAAGATATACGCGACTGTGTTTGCACACAGATGCGTGTATACGCGATAAGGCTTAAGGAAACTTGTGTATACGTAGGTTCACTTAAGGAAAGATGCGTATATATGCTTCTGTAAAGAGAGAAAACATCGTATAAAAAAGCTTCCAAGAAAAACAAAAAAAGGTCTGGAAAAAACTGATCAAAGCTCACAATTCAGGCACTGACTACACAGTAACAGAAGATAAATAGACAGCTGAGCCCTGATTGGCTTGAATACACCCAAACTAGGAACAACAATAGTGTTGTCCCCAGTGGAGTTCCCAATTCTGTTGTGGGACAAACTCCCCTAGGGTCTTGGGTGAATACCCCAGCAGACTGGAGGTTATCTATGCAAAGAAACACACATTCCATGCAATCATAATGCTACTATAAGCAAACTCTATGATAGGGGGCGTACCTGAGGTGCTACGTTTGAGAAGAGCCTTCCAGGGTCCAAACCCTTCTTGGAGTTCCTTTGCTCCTTTGACCTGCAAAACAATCAATTCAAGAAAGTACAATAGTATATGGACTAAACATCATAAGGAAACCATCTTCATATTATAAGGAAAGGTAGTTAGTTATGTAATTAAATAACCGTTCACATATGAATCATAATATGAATATCATAACATGAAGAAGATCTATATCAGGAACAAAGACGTGTTTCTTTTATTATGGACAAATAAAGTACATAAAAGGAATAATTTCATTTGATTTGTCCTTTTGCAGGCTCCAAGCAGAACCGTCTCCCGGATTCGTCGAGTCTCAAGCCTTTAACAAACTCCTTCCATGACCTACTCCATGATATCTCAAGTAGTATGAAATCATCAACACACACAAGGAAACAAGGATTTCTTGTAGAATGGGGGAAGTGCAGGAGGCACAAAGATCTTCAGACCTGGTCAGGGAAATCTCAGCATAGTAATCTTTCTCTCTCTTCTCTCCTCCCTTTGGCCTTCCCATAGCAGCCTTTTTATACTTCTCCCAAAGTAGTTTTTTAGTTGGGAATTCGTTGGGAACAGTTGGGCCACGGGCACTAACAGGTAATCAACAGGTAAAACCCGTGATCTCTGCCCAAAATTAAGGAGATTTTTTTTTTTAAGTGTTTTTAAACATACACACGGGTTGGGTATACACAGACCCGCGTATACATGCATTTAGCTCAGGGCAATGTCGCATATAGGGAATAAAACACTGTTTTTTAAATTTGGGACCAAGTCTGGAAGGAGGGGTTGCCCTAGGCCATGAGTGGAGCATCAAAAACATCAAGAGTGAGATTTGGAGGTATAACAACAACAAAGTATAATACCTCAGTATATGAACTCCGTGGATAATCTATTTTGGTAAAAGAGGAGAATACTCGGTCCCAACACTCTTACGATTTTTGTATTGACTTGCAATCAATTCAATCACTGTCTCATAATCGCAGTCTTGTCACTACATGCTCATGATAGAGAGATACACTAACAAGTATTGACACATCTCTCTCTCGGTAATCTTTTGACATAAGAATGATGGTCTCAAACATCTTACAATACCACTCAGTTTCGATGGAAAGAATCATTGTGACCCCAATTCTACTTATGATGCTTAGTTATTAAGGATCTTGGGTAAAATGTAATCATTTGAGTAATTCCATACAAGTCCTCGATATAAGGAGACATTTATATCTCGGCATAAATTGTAATATCAAGCAAAAAAAGCACTTTTCATGCTCAGAAACTCAAGAAGAGAAGGAAGGTTCGGTGATCACAGTCACATCGTCGATAAATATTTTTGTGCAATCATGATAAACACAACTTACATTCTTAGTCAAGGTGAATAAGTTATGATCTCAGTAAAAACTATGAAGAGACATCCATGATCTTGATAGGTAAAAAGGCAGGTCTCCAATACATATCTCAGTTAAAACACAGTGATGACTTTGGTGACAAGTTCGGGTTCACAACACAATGCACAATTCAAATGAACAACACCCATGGACATCACTTCCTTGGTACAATATCAATATACTTGTCACAATTTCGAATTTGGTCTATAAACATGATCTCAATAGCATGATCCTTGGATCAGAGCATGAATTTGTTGATGCTAAGTGTAATAAGGTCCACTTGTGGGATGGCAGCATCACTAGCATGTCAATTATAAGTGTAAAAAACACCTTGAAGATGAATTAGGAATCAAGATGATCTCAAGATCATAAAGAAGTTTTGGTGATGACAAGATCAAAAAATTCATAATGCTAGAAGGTCTCCAAATAATTTTTGGTAAAAGGATACTAGTGGTAGATGATGGGAAACTCAAGCAAAGTGAGCATCAAGGTGAAGATCTCTTGTTCACATGTCAAGTGAGTATATTTTATGGTTTTTGGTTTAATTACTTTGATGTGAAAGAAAACATAAATATTGGAGGATAGCCATAGTTCTCACTATAAAGTTCCTCGCATAGAATGAGGAGGATGGTCTTCGTCCTCATAGATAAATCATTGAATAAGGTCTCCTTTGAATTCAAGAAGGTATATATTAGGTAAGCTAGTAGAACATTATAAGAAAATTCATGTCAATGGATAGGATGGAAGGATCTGAATGAAATCCATGGTAAGAGAGAGTAGAATTATTTAAGGTAGTCTCTCTCTCTATAAGTCTTTTTTTGGGCCCCTAGATCCTGTGTAGAATGTGACTACAATATATTATTAGATATGATGTGACATTATTGCGTGACATCATCACAAGGGTGACTAGATTCAAAAGGATAAGTAAGATACCTTAGTCAACAACTTAGGGTTTCTATGAAAGAAGGAAAGTTGTAGGCTACAACTTTGTAGAACTCAAACATTTGAACAAGGCTTATCATACAAAAGGAAAACATCTGCTGAATAGGGATCTTTAAAGATGCTCAAGATTCTTTGATGGAATCTTCACTAGTAGATTCACTGATCCAGGGATGAAGCAAGTGTTTCAATAGAAAATCCAGCCTATGGAGTTCATGAATAATGATACAATGATGTAAGAGTAGTTCAAGGGGTTGAAGATCCTTCAATCAAGGAAGTTGCTAAAAGAAGCCTGGACAACCTAAAGGTAAAAATGAGGTATGTATGCTTGTATTTAAGTTTTATAATGTCATGTCATGTGGTTGTAGATCAATACTTTTATCTAGAGAAGCATGATCGAAGGAAAAGGATATCCTCCTCTGAAAGGATGCATAAAGACATAAGAGACACCAGATGAAATCAACATAATATGTCCTTATATGAAATATGAGGTGGTTGACCACAATTACATAACTCTGATTAGAAAACTCTAAAAGGACACCTAGGAATGAAATGTGTAAGGAAGGAAGAGATCCTAAGATATGCAACCCTGATGAAGGAAATCAACATCCAAAAAGATCAAGAAGACTTGACTAGAAAATCTACCTGAAAGATATGAAGACTCGAATGGAAAATATGTAGACCCTTGACAATGGATATCTTTTGGAGATGTGTCAACATGAATGCAAGATACTGATACCTATAGAAATATGTCATGATGAATAGCCACCTGGTAATGTACGATTTGATTTGATGATATATTTGATTTCTTGAATAATATCTAGATAAGTTCATGTAGGGCTACTTACAAGTACAACTAGCATTGATGTGACGAATGGAAGAAGCATGATGAGAAAGATGTAGTCATATGACGAAGGTTCTAGATATGAAGAAGGCCATTTTCCATGAAGAAAGGAATGACATGATGAATTAATGAGGAAAGTGATTGATGATTGTTTCCCTACAAGAAAGAATCTCAACTAACTTTCATGACATCAAGGAGAGAAGTTGATCAAGCAACTAAAGGAACCACGAATAAGAAGTTGTTGATGTATAGAAGAGTCCCTATCTAAGAGGGAGCTCTGGTAGGTCCTTGATCAAGAGGGATCTTGGATTATATCACCCCCGACTACAAAGGAGTGACAATTGTGTTTTTCTATTTCATGTGTCATGCACTAGACCAAGACTAACAATCATAAGTCTAGGTGAAGGCCATGGATGGAAATGAAGGCACATGATAGAGACAACATTCTTGTCTTCACTTGGGAAGAAACAATGGAGGGTTGATTAATCATCTGCCATATGATGCTCTTTGAGGATGTGTAGGGCATCTAAGACAAGAGTAGGCAAGAGGACCGATATTATTTGAGGGTTGGGAACCCAAGATAAGAATAGTCCTAGAAGGTCATACTCAGTGAACACCCGGGTGGGTATGTACCTTGAGAGACAATGATGTAGGTGTCTATAAATCATTGGTCTCACCAACATTATAGCTCATGGTCTCATGGAGAGATGGAGTTGTTAGTCAAGGCCTTGCTCTGTGACAATGCTGGTTGATATGATTCTATACAGATGGGATTACCAATCCGAATCTTCTTATGAGAAATTCTTCAAATTGAGAATGACCAAGTACCATTGTAAATATCTCCCTAGTTAAGAGGGAGTGCTGAAGAAAACGTAACTAGGTTCGGTATTTATACATGTAATTTTGATCTTTGTACTTGTAAAGAAAAGAAATATTATTTTTGAGAACTATAAGAAGGAGTTTCTTTCTCATTCCATAGGTATAGGAAAGTCAAAGAGTCAAAGAGTTCTTCTTGAGCATTTAGGTAATATATATGAGTCAACTTAGAGTCTAGTTCAACCCTCCAAGACAAGCACAATCCTATTGAAGAAGGAAGCAAGTTAAATGATGAAGAGAACAGTTAAGTCAACTAGAAAAATCGATATAAAGAAAATCCATGTTGGCTTAGATGAAGTGAAAGAACAGTTCACATTCATGTTAGCTCATTTATAGAGACATAACAACTATAAATACTAAACTAAACTTCGCAAAATCACAGATAGAATCTCTCATTACTCTGTGACTTCGGAGAAGGAAGTAAGGTGTAGTTACGATGATAACCATAGTGAATACCCTCACATTCCTCTCAGAAATATCTATCAAGTTAAATGTTACAAGAATCTCGGAGGAATACTTTGCTATAGAATCGCGATTGAGGAAAGGGTCTATGGTTCTGAGATGCAAATTATAAGAGTACACACTCTCGGCATAAATATCATAGTAGTGAATGCACATCATGACAAAGACAAAGATAATCTCTGAACACAATCACATACTTGGTGAAGTTCTCTATGTTGTTATAGTCAGGGTAACAAGGATGATCAATCACATGAGGACTTCAATGCAACAGTCACATGTATATATATACATACATATATCGTCATAGAAATCTCATCTACATAATGATGATCTTGGTAAGTAGTAAAGAACTAAGTAAAGTTAGAGATATGGTGCAACAATCTTGCTCTCATGAATATCTTAGTGATGTTGTAGCAGTAATGGATGTCTCAGTGGTGCAGTGACGACGATGATCTCAACAATATGAAGAAGAGGATTGGTGGCTTGGTCTTGGAGCAAGTCTGTTAGTCAAGGATCATGGTCTTTGTGTTTGTCAATTGGAAACTCATTAAGAAGAATTTTATGTGGGTTTTCCTCTCCAAGAGGGAGAGGATTTGGCCCTGAGAGAATGCCAACTTTATTCTTGTCTCTTTTTTATGGTAGCTATTTAATGAATAAAAGAAGACAAACTAATGTTAACAAGCTAAGCATTAATAGTTATCATGTAAAGAAGAATCTCATTAACCATGTGCCTTAGATTCTTCAACACAAATCAAAAGTTCAAAGTGTATCTTATAGACCAGAAGTAGTCCTATAATATAACGAAGAAGCAAGCTATTCAAGGCATAGGGTATTATGCATAGATTTTAGTGCCTTAAGATCAGTATAATAAATCCAAAAATATATGGTCCCATGCATCCTTATATAAGGAAGACCGAGGCATTACAGAGACATAGAAGTCAACCTTAATCCAACGATAGAAGTCTCTTAGAAAATTGAAACGAATATCATCCTTTGAAAAGCATATTAGGCTTATTTATAAGGTCTACTTTAGTAAGTAACAAAATACCTAAAAAGAGAGACATTATCAAGGCTAGTAACAACTCGATCATTCATCCCGTGATTGCATGTTAAAAAGGAATCAAAATCATCATTTTGAGGACGCATTTTTAAGATCAATTTTCACTGTTGAAATATTAGCTTGAGGATCAAAGTAGAAACAAAAGGATATAGGTGTCTCTAAAATTTATTAGGTATATTAGACCTATTAATAAATGCCAATGAGACTTGGAACCATAGTGAAACAAATATTGAATACTTGTGGTAGAATATAATCAAAATTCAAGAAAGAATAGCAAAAAAACTATCTCTTGGAAAAAGTATTATTATTTGGATCTTCAAAGAATCATTGAAAGGTGATCTATGTTGGAATCATCAAGAGATATCACCGATAGGTCAAGATAAGGTAAAGTAACCATAAAAGTATCATATCATACTATATTTAATGAAACAATCACAGAACTACTTCACACAGACATTGTCTTTAAATGTCTTTCTGGTTGATGATTTATAAAAAAACTAGCACACTTAGATATAGGAGGGTGATCTAAAGGCCATATTAGGTGCTTCCATCCCTAAGGGGAGGAACAATTCCTGGTTTGACCCATCAATAGGTGCATAAGTGGTCATGGAATATGATAATTTCATGTAAGAATACCATAGTATTTGTACCAACTTATGGAGTAGCAACATATTTACTGAACCATGTGAAGAGGGATTAATCATGAGACCTAATTTACCCCTTTTCTTGGCCTATTTTTACAACCCCTCGAATGTGCATTTTTATTTAATGATTTTTTTTTTTTTCATAGCATAGCTTGGGTTATAATCCTTATTAAATGCATCAATTACCCTTAAATATGTAGTGATTCATTTATCATTGAGGTTGGGACATTCTTTCGAAAATTGTAACTAGTATTGGTCTTCATAATTTCTATTTGGCTCATGACATGATGTAATTCTTATGTACTTGTTGAAAGAAGTAATTTTTTTTTTTGTAAAATAAAATCTATTTATTTAAGCATGGGTTTCATGCTCAATGTCATTGGTAATGAGGGCATAACACCCATTGAGTGCTCTTAGGGTTTTATCATGAGTCATGGTCATTGTCATAATGTAAAAGACCCTATTAAGCACTTGAAACAAGAAAAGAAAAATTATTTAGAGGAGTCTAGAAAGACTCTAAGACCAAGTCGGATAGCCTACTCGGAGTCAACCTATTGTAGGCTTGACTAGGAGCCATGTGGAAGAGTATAAATAAGAATACTTTGACCTCCATTGTTAATATGCATCTCTCCAAGTTCAATCTGAAATAGCAAGCAAAGAAAACAAATGTGAAAAGGTTAGAAGACAAGGAAATTACCCCAACAAAGGAAGGATGAACCCTTACGAAGAAGGAAGTATGAAATCTCTATTTTGACTCACACGTGTGGATTGTGAGCCTTCTAGGGTTACTGTAGGTCTGAATTCAGAAGGTTGAAGTTGTAGATTTGGTTGGTGATGCTGAAAATCTGAGACACTACATTTTGGTATGGTGAACCTAGTTGAATCATTGAAGGTCTTGTTCTTGATCAGGGAAGATTGCTTGGTGGTCAGATTAGTCTTGGTGGAAATCCTTTTTCGAGTCTTAGGTCATGGAAGTCTCCTTTGAAAGTGATTATATAATAAAAGAATTTTTGCTGGGTTTTCCCCTAAGAGGGGTTTTTCCCTAGTTGAGTTCCTACACCTTTTGTTCTCTGCTTTATGATCTTCATAGTTTTTTCCAATCATTTGATGATGAGAACATAAACATTAATAAAGAAGAAAATACATAATCACAAATAACTGTGATATAAAGAGAAATCAAGTTAAAAATGACCTAACCCTAAGGATTTCTCAACATGGTATCATATCTAAGGATAGTGGCATAAGGTAGCTAGACGATCA
This sequence comes from Pinus taeda, assembly GCA_000404065.3. NCBI lineage: Eukaryota > Viridiplantae > Streptophyta > Pinopsida > Pinales > Pinaceae > Pinus > Pinus taeda. Next base: position 144,389 of record APFE030396949.1, on the reverse strand, counting down.
TTGTTTGAAGGAAAAAGGGCTTCAAAATATATCAAAAGAGCATTCTTCACTCTTGCCTTAAAGACTGAGCCATATAATAACAATATTGAGCCTAATAACATAATTTTGTGTTTAATTACAAACCAAAATTATAGTGTTTAGGTCGTAGACTTGGGGTAGAAGGCCAAATATAGTGAAGGTGCCAAGAAGCATTATCTAAACACCAATTTTCTTCACTTTCAAATAATTCGAGAATCCTAGACAAAGCCAAGGGTCCTATAACGAAGTCTGAATTGATGAAGAACATGTGTCCTGACATCATCCCAGAGATTCGAGCATCAAAAGGTGACCGAATAAAAAGTTCAAATTTTATCTTATAGACCAAAAGTAGTCCTAAAATCCAGCGAAGAAGCAAGCTATTCAAGACTGAGAGTACTATGCTCAAATTATAGTGCCTTAAGACCAGTCTCAGAAATCCAAAAATATAAGGTCTTGTGCATGCTTATATAAGGAAGACTAAGACATTATAGTGAAATAGAAGCCAACCTTAATCCAACGATAGAAATCTCCTAGAAAATTGAAAAGAAGACCAGTCTTTGAAAAACATATTAGGCTTATTTGTAAGGTCTACTTTAGTAAGTAAAAAAGCCCTAAAAATAAGGACTTTATCAAGGCTTCTAACAATGTTATCATTCATCCTATGATGGCACGTTTAAAAGGAATCAAAACCGCAATTTTGAGGAAGCATTTTAAGATCATTTTTTACTGTTGAAAATCTTAGCTTGAGGATCAAAGTAGTAACAAAAGGCTACATGTGTGTATGATATTTAGTAGGTACCGAACTATTAATAAATTCCATTAAGACTTGGAACCATAGTGAAATAAATCTTGAATGCATGTGGTAGAATCTAATCAGAATTCAAAAGAAGAGCAACATAACTATCTCTTGGAAAATGTATTCTTGTTTGGATCTTCAAAGAATCATAGAAAGATGATCTATGTGGGAAGAATCAACAAATATCACCGTTATGTTTAGATAACAAGTTCTTAATATCTTGAAGAAGGATTTGTAGCATATTTTTTATTGTGGAGGACTAAGATATCTAGGTTTTAAGGTACATATGATTATTTTATAAGCGTAACATGAGATTCATTAGGGTTTTGTGACATGTTTAAATATTAGGGTTTATTATCTTCATCTTGTTGAAGATTATTGGCATTCAGGGATAGTAAACCGTAATTGGTACTTAAAAACCCCAGCCAATAAGGAAACCCTAACCTTAATATGTTTTCTCTTCAAAACCCTAGCTCTTGATTTCTAGGGCTTGTAGCTAGTCTAGGGTATATGTAAAATATTGACTAGGATGAAATTTAGGGTATAACGTTATGTCTCTAGAACTGGATAGGGTTTGTGTTTGAAAACCTTAGGAAATCAACCTAGAAGATTCTATGGAAACCCTATATTGATGAAATTATCTTTATGATTTTGTACTTGTATACTTTTGCTTTGTTGTGCTTGTTGATGAATGTTACAGGTACATAATGAAGGAAGCAAAATGAGAAAAGATATACTTATCTTATGCCATGAATAGATATATGAATAAAGAGAATGGTAACTTAGTAATAAATTTGGATCCTTGGCCACTCTGATAAAGGTAGACTCATATGGATATGAACCATGAGGATGTTGATACTTTGTTGAAGAAGACTGTCATGGTGAGAGGGAGCCTTTCAAGGAGGAGTCCTTCAAGGTTTGTAAAAGAAGCAACTCAAGGTATTCTTACATAAAAAAGTAGCAGTTCTCAATCACAAAAGAAGGTTCAATCATTTTTTTCTTTAAAACTTCTTTATATTAATGACTCTATCATTTATAGATTTATAATATAAAATCATGAAGATTCTTAAATTGTTAGGGTGATTAATCTCTAGATTAGATCAATCCTTGTAATGTTATATTTTTCTATTTGTTCAATTTAGTGAAACACTATATTTTTAGGGTTTGATGATAATATCTAGCGTTTATGATAGAACCCTAGTAAATATTGATGTAAGATCCTAGGACATGGAAATGAAACACTAAGTGTATTTTTTTCTGCTATGATTGAAACCCTAACAAGGTTTAGGTTTTGGGATGTCTAAGGTTTAATTCCTTATTTATTGATAACCCTAAATGCTCTCCTTGTGATGACATGATAACCCTACATTGATAAAGTTAACTTCATGCTCTTTGACATGTATAGGTTGTTGTGTTGTACTTGTTGATGGGATTTGAAAGTACAAAGTTGTAAAGTTATAATCTTGCCTCATGCTTGATGATGACATTCTAATGATGATGAGCATGATAGAAAGAGGGAGGTAGAAACCCTAGTGACATTGAAGGTTACATCAGTTGAAAGTTGAAGTCAAAAGTAATGATGTTCCAGAAGGTCAAATTTCTCTGATGACTTAATGATGCAAAAAGAAGAACATGTATAACTAAAAGAATAAAATAATTAATGTTGGACACACCTCCTTAGTTGAGAGGGAGGACATGATTCTCTGATTCATGCGTCATGCATTAGGCTGGGAATGAAAACCTTATGTCTAGTGAAGGCCACGTGGAGAGAATGAGATTATAATTTTGGAGAATGGCTAAAGCACTACTGGTGGTTATTTTTTATAAGCCCTGAACAACATTCAATTATTTTGAGTAGTATCGAGGTTGAGTTTGGTGTTGCTTGTGAGGTTTGAAAAGGAAGCTTCGATCAAGATTTGTTTAGATATTGAGACAACCAAAGCAACATTAGAATGGTCCAAGACCCTGTGTTTTATTCTAGCATATTGATAATAAGTACCAATATTGGTTGGGGTCATGGAGCTAGAGTATGTTTTGTCGGATGAACAAGTAGCTGATGTGTTGATCTCTCCCTGAGAAGTTTGAATATTTGATAAGCATGCTTGAATTGATAGATATATTTGAGTTAAGGGAGAGATGAGTACCTTAGGCTATGATCCTATATGATGGTATTGGGGAGGACATCTAGATGATATTGAAATCCCTTTCTAGGATGGTTGATGATGTCTAGATCCATTATTGTGTTGGTGTCTTGGCCTAGATGATGTACAAAGATTGTTGGAATTTATATATTAGATTAGATGACACTAAAGGATCCTTGATAAGTAGGTGTCTTGGATGAAACTGGGGCCCTTGATGAGTTAGTGTCTTGGTAATTAACACTTGGATCCTTGATGATGAGTTAGTGTCCTGAAACTTGGTTTCTTGCATTAATGTTTTGGAAGGTAGCCTAGATGACACTTGGATCCTTAAACTAGTGCCTTGGAGAGGATCCTTAAATATTTGAATTAGTGTCTTGGAGATGACAGTTGGATCCTTGATTTAGTGTCTTGATATGACACTTGTATCCTTGAATTAATGTCTTGACACCTGAATCTTTGATATTTTGAGTTGGCACCTTGGTAGGAAGACTAGATGGTACCATGATGGATTGGTACCTTTGTAATGTTAGCCTAGATGGTATCTAGCATTGTATATGGTATTGTACTCTTCTTGGAACATTTCAATATGAGGTCATCCTTGTACTAATTGAACAATTATGAATACCTCCCTAATTAAGAGAGAGTGTTGAAAAGTGTAACTAGTATTGGTCTTCATAATTTCTATTTGGATCATGACATGATGTAATTCTTATGTACTTGTCGAAAGAAGAAAATAAAAATATTTTTGTAAAAGAAAAATTATTTATTTAAGCATGGGTTTCATGCTCAATGTCATTGGTAATTAGATCATATCATCCATTGAGTGCTCTAAGGGTTTTAAAATGAGACATGGGTATTGTCATAATGTAAAAGACCCTATTGGGCACTTGTAACAAGAAAATAAAAATCATTTAGAAGAGTCTAGAAAGACCCCAAGACTAAGTTGGCTAGCCTACATGAATTCAACCTAATGTAGGCTTGATAAGCCACGTGGAAGACTATAAATAAGAGGAATTCAACCTCCATTGTTAATACACATCTCTCAAAGTTCGATATGAAATAAAAAGTAAAGAAAGCAAGTGCGAGACGGATAGAAGACAAGGAAATTACCCCAACAAATGAAGTAGGAACCCTTGTGCAGAAGGAAGTATGAAATATCTCTTTTGGCTCACACATCTGAATTCTAAGGCTTCTAGGGTTACTGCATGTCCAAATTTAGAAGGTTGAAGTTGCAGACTTGGTTGGTGAGGCTAAAATTATGAGGAACTACATTCCAGTAAGGTCAACCTAGTTGACTCATTGAAGATCTAGTTATTGATCAAGGAGATTACTTGGTGGTTGGGTTTGTCTTGGTGGAAATCCTATTTTGGGTTTTATTTCTTGGAAGTCTCATTTGAAATTAATTCTATAAGAAGATAATTTTGGTTGGGTTTCCCCCTATGATTGGTTTTTTCCCAAGCTAAGTGCCTACATCTTGTGTTCTTTGCTTTGTGATCTTCATAGTTTTTTTATGATGAAAACATAAACATTAATAAATAGGCAAATACATAATCACAAATAATTGTCATGTAAAGAGAAATCAAGTTAACAAATGACCTAATGTTTCCCTAAGGATTTCTCAACACAACCAAACTTCCTTTTATTTAGATAGATGATATGCTAGGAATTGAGTGAGGGTTAATGAGGGGAGTAGAGATGAGGCTAGTATTTTTTCCACGCACTACAATATTTCCCCAACCATATTTTTCCTTTTATCATTTTCTTACATTGTTGCTATATAATATTTTAACTTTATTCTCGTTCCATAAACCTCTTAAGGAAAACGTTTCCAAGACCTTATTCAAATATGAGAATAAATACGAGCCAATAATGGTGATAGATAACAATAAACTTGAAGAATGGAGGTGGATAATAAGGGATAAGTGGAAAATTGTAGCATGGGTTATCATGGACACACAATTCCAATTAGTGCCTCCTTTTCGTTCCCTTTATGGACATTGGAAACAAGGCCTCAATTAAGGTCACATTAGACTAGGAATAGGGGATAACAACCAAGGTGAATTGTGGGAACATGAATACAATCAAGAGTGGTAAATCATCCAACTCAATTAGTGATCCATACTAGAATGCACTTAATATTAAATGAAATCATGTGATTATAGAAATTATTAAAGTACCTTATGATATATGACACACATTCCTTCAAGAATCTAGATGTCAAAAGCATTTACTGGAGCATGGTTGAAAGAATTTGAGAGATAACTACCTATATATAATCATAGGGTTGCTAGTTGGTAAGCAGAACAACTAAGAGAAGTTTTTTCTCCTAGGTGTCACCAATTAGGTGAGTATCAATCAGCTAAGAGAAGGCTTGCCACACCTCAAATAACATGAGATCACATAAAATAACAACAAATTACTCTTCAAATGGTAGCTCCTCAATGCAAATTTTAGACCATGTGAAGAAATGCTCAAAATAGAAAAGATGTACTAGTTCCAAGTAAAAATATTCTTCATTAGGATGAAAAAAATAATGTGAGCATGGGTGATTTAGAGGCGTAAATGGAGATTCTAATGGAGTGCACCTCCTAAAAGAGAGTGCCAAGAATATTTAGTCAACATATAAGTGAAAAAGTGGTTAACATGAAGGTGAATGTGGAAAGCTGATTAGGGCCAATGCATAACTAACCCTAAAAAAGTATGCAAGCTCAACAAATTCCTCAACATATGTGCCAATGATAACATATAATCAATATGTGTGGCATGCATATCATATGAGAAAGGTTTCAATGACCCAATAAATTTGTCATGAGGACAAATGCTAAAATAATAATCTTTTATGTTGGACTACCTAATGTGTGCCAAATGAAAGAATGTCCTTCATGTTATTTATCACATAAATTGAAGTTCCATTCCTTGATGTTGTTTCACCATATTTTTTTTAAATTGCAACTTAGGGAATGGAACCTCAATTCGGGTTTCTAACCCATGATTAAATATCCTTATAATTTAACAATGGACCTTAGGTTTGGGTTTAATTAACTAATAGTAATTAACTAACAGTAAAATATCCCAAAACAAAAGGTGATATAATGAAACATTTCAAACAAAAGGTTAGTTAAGCAGGAAAAACTATTTGAAATGGATTTAATGCATGTTGTAGGTGTGGGTAAATAAGGAAATATGGGAATAACATGAATGATGTCTGGGTAAAATCAAATGGTTATGAAACAATGAATGGTATCTATGAAAAATGATAAGGTGATAATGAAATGGGAATGGTATTAGGAAAACCACTAGGAAAGTACCTCACCAAGTGTTGACGGTGCTGGATCCACCAAGATTCAAGGGATCACCCTAGTATGAAGTACCAACTATACCTCACACCATTTGGTGTGGGAGTCCCATCCAGTATGATGGTCTGATTGCCATTGTTTTAAGGATTTGTCTCAAATCTTGCTTGTCAGCACAGGAGACTGGTCTGCTTTACTTTCGAGAAGTGAGGTTCACATGCCTGGTGAATGCTAGTGTACTTGTGTCAATGGTTCTTTCACTATAAGGGGAGAGGGTGAGAGTGAGTCCCAAGTTGGTTGGGATGAAGTCCCAACTCGGCTAGGAACACACAACACAACAAGATGTGAACAACTTCCAGAGGAGCAGTCTAGACAGATGTAGCAGTGACAACACACAAGGTAATATAACACATACAACACTCAACAAATGAGTCTGAACGAGTGCAACGGTTGTTACAACAAGCTTTATGAAAAAGGCTTGTCTGATGTCTGGGGATATAGCTACCACGGGCAAGACAATGTTAACAACATATACAACACATTTCCATTAACAGATTATATAGTACAACAATTGAAATAGTTCAAGTGTTCAACACAGGTTAAAGCAACATGCATTACAAGTTTTCAATATTAGTCTTACAACAGTTACAATAGATGTGTGAAAATGTGCTGGCCTGTTAGTAGGATTTTGAACTAAGAGAAAGTTCCAAGACACATCTTTACACCATACATCATTAACCCCCGTGAGAGGGGCATTGGAGCCACTACTTACTCCTCAAAGAAAAGATTTCAGACTCTCTTGGCTATGTGGGAGGAGCTGAGGTGAAAAGTCCTTTCATGTACAAATGACGGGGGTATTTATAGCCAACGATGAAACTGACACTTGTGGTTGTTCGACTACCCTCATGACTGTTTAACGTCCATGACTTTTTGACTTTGCATGAGTATTTGACTTCCATAACTTTTTGACTTTGCATGATTCTTTGTACAACAAGTGGGTCTCTTGGACTTCCATGTTACATTACATTGATTGACAACATAGCCCATAATAGAGATGTGGGTGACATGACTCATGACATGACTCGACATGACAGTGTTGGTACATTCGTGCTACTGCTGGAGTGCATGTTAAGCTACAATGCTGCTAGGTGATGGATGTCTTCATGGTGTAGCACAGCTTCACCTCTGCATGGCAAGGTGCATAGAGTCTTCCATGGTATTTGGTTCGCTCGATGACGCTTTGGCATGTTGTTCCTTTCTTGCATTTTGGAAGGCTTGATAGGATGATATTTTCGCGAAAGGTGCATGTTCATTCGTTCGTCCGTCCATGAGCACATCCTGCACGTTTGCTCGTCCATTTTTTCGCGAACACATATTTGCACGATTATCTGTTCATGAGAACATCTCTTCACATGCATCATTCATTCATCCATTGGTGAACTTGTCCTTCTACATGTGCTCCTTTCATTCATCCCTTTCATTGTCGTGCCATGTTTGTTAGTGTACTTGTGCCTGCAGTCACTCATGACGAGATGACATCAAATCAAAAACTTGCTAGTCTACCGTGACACATGATCATTTCAGATGTAGGTGACTGGGAGAGGTAGCAAGGTTGCGAAGTGGGATGATGGTTCTGGGCATTGCTGATGAAAACTACGCTAGAGTCACTGAGTGATGAAGATGGGAAATCTAAGTCCACAGTGAAAATCTGCGAGGTCCAGCTCAGTGGGAAGTTAAAATTGCACAAATTTTGGGAGGGAAAGTCTGGGTTGTAGGAAGTCAAGGTAGGTAGAATATGCACAATTTCCAGAACAAGCGAGCAATAGGGGATGGAAGGAAAAAATTGTGAATTTTCTGGAGGAACAGGCCAGGCTGGAAAAAGGATCAGTAGGCAGAAATTCTGAAGTTTTTGGGAGGAATTGGCCAGGAACTTGGAAGTCAAAATTGCGCAACTCCCAGAGGGAACTGGCAGTTGGCTGCTGGGTCACTGGCAACAAAAACTACACAAATCCCAAGGGTAACAGGTGGTCAGCTGCTGGGAGCTTGGTAACAGAAACTGCATAATTCTTGGAGGGAACTGGCAGTCTGCTGCTAGGAGCTACTAGTGAGGAAAACTGCACTGAGGCTGACAGGCTGGCCTACTGATCATCTTTTTGCAGTTTCTGAGCTGAGCGAACTGTTCTCCAACAGAAGGCCTCCTCATGAAAACTGTGCAATTTCCTGGATGAGCATTCAGTCGACTGTTGGGAGGATTGACTCGAAAAATTGCACAATTTTCTAAGGGAGATAGGGACGAGCACTTGGTGTCTGTCTGACCTATCTGCGCAATTTCCTCAGTCAGCAAAGCGGGAAAGGTCAATAGCCTCTGTACAATTTTTTAGGAGAGTTAGTCTCGGGGTAGCTTTTGGGTCCCGATTGTCCAGGTGGTCATCATGAAAGCTGATTGGATTGCTTGCGATCAACGCAGGTTGGAAAGACCCTCTTGGTGCTTTTGTATTGTTTTGGGTGATAGTCAATCAAGTCGATGGCAAGGTGATGGTCTGACAGTCGGAGGGGATTCTGGTCATCAGAACTTTAGCAAAATGACTAAGTGTGTGAACGATTGAAAGATGCATAGGTGATCATGCAAACAAACACTCACATGACTCGACAATGAAATGACTCAAAACATCTAGACACACATGTTCAACATGACTGACCGATGATGAAAGCAACAAGTGTGACACTTGTGATTGATCGTTGATCGATTGTTACGACGCTTATGTGACAATGAATGTGACTCCGTGTGTGAGTGCAATAGATGCTTTCATAGCTAACACAAAAAGCACAGATGAAGTGAAGACCTTGAGCATAACTAGAACATGGTCGCAAGCATGAATTAGACACCGACATGTAGAAAATTGAGTTGAATGAACAAGCAAGGCAGATGCAAAGACTCCCACGGGTTCAGGGAGTGAACCTGAGAGTGTGTAGTCATCAAGTGAAACTCCCAAGGGAGGCTCCGAAATTAGGCACAGGCCAAAATTTGGGAGGGTGGTTTTAGCCACTACAACACCAAGCTAGATTACATGGAAACTTGAAATAAGACTTGAATCGATCATGCAACGACCAAGTGAGAATAATGACTAGAACATCATGAGCATCAGAGAAATATAATATGATATTTATCTACCAATAATTAACCATGGAATAGCACCCATAACAATATGAATATGCATGATATGATGTGAAAGAAACCTCTATTATATTAATCTTGACTTGGTCATGGAGTAGTTAAGATAACTTTGATTTGGTCATTATTAGGTTTATTATTGGTGGTTTACAGGACATGGTGTTTGGTAATCAATGCATTTGATTTTGTGAAGCCTATTTAATGTCTTGGAATAGTGTATTGTAAGATGCCTCAAATTGACTCATAAACACTTTGGTGGCCATTGTACTCTAGATTGATGTAGCTTGATGTAGGCCAAGAATGAATGAGCTTGCTACTTATTACACCTATTAATAGAAGTTCTCTAAAAACATATTGTGATTTTGTTACTTTCTTGATAAGAACCATTGTTCATTGTAAGAAGCATTGATTTTTCACTCATGGATAATATTGGGCATGTTCCATCACACACAATCCATAAAGAAACTACCATCTATCGAATCATAAAAAAACCATATATAATCAACATGCATGCATTGAACATAAAACCTTTTACTAGATAATCCAAGACTCACTACACATTGTTAATTACTTTTTTGTTATGGCCATTTATTGCTCCTCTTCAAAAATGTAATATAATCCAACAACCTAAATTTTGATATTCTTAGTGCATTTTTCCAAACCGTTCCAGTATTAAAAATAACTAAGAAGCAATGGTTTTTCACTCATGGATAATATGGGTGTGTTCTACCACACAATCCATAGAGAAACTACCATCTATCAAACCATAAAAAAACCATATATAATCAACATGCATGCATTGAACATAAACCCTTGTACTTGAAAAACTAGGATTCACTACACACTCTTAATCACTCGTTCATTATGGCCATACATTGCTCCTCTTCAACAATGTAATATGATCCAATAATCTAAATCTTGAGATTCATGGTGCATTTTCCAAGTCATTATTCCGTATTAGAAATAATTAGCACAAAGAGGCTTCTTTCATTAGTGCTTTTATTACCATAAATTTCTTCCTCTCCCTTGGGACTTTCTTCATGATTTTCACATCATATTTCATTTCTCATTAATGTCACTCACTAACCCTATAACTTTTTATTCACCATAATTGAGGTACCTTAACATTGATCCTTCCACAATGTTTTTCCTCAAGTCATTCTAGAATATCAGCAACATTCTCTTCACCATGCTTAGTCTAAATTTTTGAGGTCCACTTCTTTAAGAATATTTGTTCTCCAAGGCATGCACACATGGACATGTGAAGGTTTTTCAGTATCTTTGGTACTGGCTTTGTTTCAAAGAGCTCTTTAAAACTTCCACTCCATAAAGCACTCTTTAAAACTTCCACTCTAGAATACTCCCCATGTATTTTCATTGGATCACAAGTAATGGCCCCATTGATTTTCTTCCTTTGAACATATTTCTTGTAGGAATTTTACATATATCACTCCACTTCTTAAAAAATATCATGACCACAATTGGACATGCTTGTTTCTCACCCAACAAGTAACCTAGTTTATCAACTAGATTAATGACCTTTGACATGAAATACTCCTCCAAGAAAATTTGTTGAGAAATCACATACATCTTTTCATTTCTCTTATCTAATCCAAGAAATCTATTTTTATTAGAAAACTAGATCCTATACACTTGTAGGATGCATATTATTTCACACAATAGAGAGAGAATCCATCCTCCACCTAATGTTTAGAAAACTCCAATTGTATTTGAAGCAATATGGATGCCAGTAATGAAATGGGTTGATGTTTCATAGCATCATGTGCTTGGACTTACAATATAGTTATCTTTTCATGTATTTTTATTAAAAGTTAGGTTAATCTTTATATAGTCATAGAGTACTTAATATAACTTTGAATAAGTCCTTGATGTGTTTATAAACTGTGGTTTGTGAGCTCATGGTTTTGGTAACCCATAGTATTTTCCCATTGTATGTTATGTGATGAGGCCTTTTTAGTGGCTTGAGATACACACCTATAAGATTCCTCATGTGGCTTGGTGTTTAGATGAATTGACCAGATTGGTCAAAGAAATAATAGATATCTATTAGGTGCTATTTTTTCAAGTTAAATATTTCGAGGATAAATCATCCTATTTTGTGCATGAAGATTGTGCTTGTTGTACTATTTAATTTTCTTAGTTTTAACATGTGGTATCAGAGCTTGGTAAGCCCAGACTCTCTGAAAAGAGTGGCTTGGAGGTTTTGTGTTATTTCTCTCACACACACATATCCTATTTTATAGTTTGTCATTATGCAATTCTCCATCCACTTTCTCCCATAATGAATCTTTGCATCTATATTCTTTCGGGTCATCCTTGATCTATGCCTCCATGGATTTCAACACCATACCACTCTTTTTGGAGATTCCAGGGCTGCCCAACTCTGATATATGCTATAATTGAAGGTAAGTGACAAATAACACACACAATAATGAGGCAATGATTTAATAGTGAAACCTTTAATTGAGAAAACCAATGCCTAATACATATCTATTATTTCCTTGGCCAATCTGGTCAAGCTAGCCAAACACTAGGTCACATGAGGCATCTTACAAAGTATTATCTCAAGCCATTAAATAGGCTTCATCACATTAAATACCATGGTTCACCAAAATCATAGGCTCATAAACCACCATCTATAAACCCATCAATGATTGTCTTAAGGTTACTGTAACTACTATATAACTATGTCAAAATTAACTAAAATTTCCGTGCTTAAAATTGACTTTGGATAAACACCTATGCTTCCTTAAAGTTGTATTCTGGGTTTTTAGGAATACAACATGGCCTCCCTTATCACCTAGGTCTATGTCTATAATTTATATTTGTGAACTTCCAAACCAAGTTACACATCCCTAAATATTAATTACAACCATATGTCTATTTATATGTGATAAAATCAAACTCCATATAATTGAGCCAAATCAAACACATATTCATTGAGTATTTATTCTTCTTTTGCTCTATATTGATGTGCTTTTGTTTATGCTCCATGAAAATCCTTGGATGAGTTTCCACATCATCCATTGTTGGTTTTGGGCACTAATCACAAGCGAATTAACCTCACTTCACACTATTTCCAGAAATAATATATATATATATATATATATAATATATATATATATATATATATATATATAATATATATATATATATTATATATATATAATATTTTATTTTTATTTTATTTTATTTATTTATTTTTCTTCTGAGCATTTATGAGCATCAAGATAAAATGATGGCATCCAACTCAAAGCTACATCTTAGTTTGTAGAAAATAAATTGTGATCATTAGTGCATTTTGTGACCATCGCCCTTGCTCAATGTAAGAAGAAATGGTAGTTCATAATGGATAATATTGGGTGCATTCCACCACACACTCCATAGGAAAACCACCATTCATCAAACCATTCAAACACGCCATATATAATCAATATGCATACATTGAAGATAAATCTTAATACTAGAAAAGTGGTCATGCACTCTTGTTCACTTGTTGGTTATCACCATACACTTCTCTTGTTCAACAACATAATATGATCTAATAATCTAAATATTGAGATTCACAATGCACTTTTTCAAGTCATTCTTTTGTATTTAAAGTAACTAGTAGAAAGAGGCTTGTCACTCATCATTCTTGTTAAGAGCACAATATATAAGTGTATTATAACCTTTCTACTTGTTAAGGAATCATTGAGTTTTGTTCGAAGCGTGGGCCTTTTCTCATAGGAGAGTTTCCCTATGAAATCATTATGCCATTATTGTGTGTTGTTTGTTATTTATCTTTAGTTCTAACATATGGTATTAGAGCTCAATAAGCCTTGAATCTCTAATGAGAGTGGCTTGAGGGTTTTGTGTTGTTTTTGAAATTCCTCTTTATAGGAATTTACATTTGGTATTAGAGTAAGGAAAACATGGAATTTCTAGTGGGAGTGGTTTGGTGATGGGATTCATGGATATAATAGATGGTATGCATGCTATAAAGTAGGTATATTCCTTGAGCATGACATGCTCACGCATGAAATTGTAACCATTCATTTTAAAATTTTAAGTTAATCACACGTAAGTGGGCATATGCTTGTAACACCTATTTAGGCAAGGGTAACCTTTGTTTTATGAATCACCAATGTAAACTTTAGGCATAGACCTAGGTGGTAGGGGTATTTTGTATTCCTAGAAACTATGGTAAAGAAATTTGGAAGGACAACTGTCATGCGGAAAGAGTTATTTTTGCGGACAAACCTAACCTCCCTAGGAGTCTAAGACTCTCTAGTGACAAACAAACCAAACAAGAGTAATCCTTCTCTAAACATACATCATTCTATGAGAACCAAGTGTTTTCCGATCTTACCTTAGGTCCAACGCTTGTTGTAGCAGTCCAGCCTTGCTGATCCAGATGAGCTCCTCCTTCACTTTAAGACCTGCATACACTAACAAAGCAAACGATTACATAACACCTGAATATTTCATAAAACAAAGCATATTCATCACATAGACCAAGGAGTACATGAAATAATTCATTAACAACAAATCATTGAGAAGAATGGACTTATTTGTATTAAGAAACAAAAAAGGAACCATTACAACCTGAGCCTTGGTGTTGTGCAAGCTCCTCCCAGGGTCCAACAAGAGATTTCCTCTACTTTGACAAGCTCACCCACTCCCAATATGGCAACAAGAAAGGATAGTGATCTCTCCTCACAAGTCAACAATGGAAGTCCTAATTCCAGCAGCATTTACTCTTTGGAATGTTCAGCTTTCAACCTCCCCTCCTCTGGCCCAATGCCTGTATTTATAGTATTCTAGAGGAAGTTATTCAGTTCCAACATCAATGGGATACTCCCTCTTTTGGATGGGGTAGCTCCTCTCTTGATGGGATAAGTTCCTCTATCATAGGGATGCATGAACCATCTGGAGGCGCTCAATACACGTCAAACACTCTTCTAGAAGGCTCTAGAAGTGACCACAAGTAACTTTTTAAAGATGAAACTCGCGCCTTTTGACCTTTACAGGGGTACGCACCCATCCTTTGGCTTACAGAGCGTACAAGTACGCACAGTGTGTTTGGAGTGTGTACACGCAGGAAAGGTAGAGAGAACCTGCGTACCCAGAGATAAACATGTTTTTAAGTGACTTTCTCTCTTTTTGAAGTTTGACATGAAGAGCAGAGGTATGAGGCTTGACAAGGAGGATAATATGACTAATTATGGAGCCATATTAACTACAGATAGTCATGGTGACAAATTTCAGTGTAACAGATTGCCCCCTAAAGTACGAAGCCT
>APFE030396949.1:97977-110968 GCA_000404065.3 Pinus taeda | reverse complement strand
GCAGAGGGTGCGTACTACTATAAAACAAAGAAAACCTAAGTTCTAACTCGACCCTAAGCTAAGCCACCCAAAAAAACAGTCAAGCAACCAAAAAACAAAAGAAACAAGACTCTTTTCAGATCAAAAGTAATGCTCAAAGGAAAAATCAATCACATCAATGGATTCCCCAGCGGAGTCGCCAATTTGTCATGCGGAAAGAGTTATTTTTGCGGACAAACCTAACCTCCCTAGGAGTCTAAGACTCTCTAGGGACAAACAAACCAAACAAGAGCAATCCTTCTCTAAACATACATTATTCTATGAGAAACCAAGTGTTTTCCGATCTTACCTTAGGTTCAACGCTTGTTGTAGCAGTCCAGCCTTGCTGATCCAGATGAGCTCCTCCTTCACTTTAAGACCTGCATATACTAACAAAGCAAACGATTACATAACACCTGAATATTTCATAAAACAAAGCATATTCATCACATATACCAAGGAGTACATGAAATATTCATTAACAACAAATCATTGAGAAGAATGGACTTATTTGTATTAAGGAAACAAAAAAGGAACCATTACAACCTGAGCCTTGGTGTTGTGCAAGCTCCTCACAGGGTCCAACAAGAGATTTCCTCTACTTTGACAAGCTCACCCACTCCCAATATGGCAACAAGGAAGGATAGTGATCTCTCCTCACAAGTCAACAATGGAAATCCTAATTCCAGCAGCATTTACCCTTTAGAATGTTCAGCTTTCAACCTCCCCTCCTTTGGCCCAATGCCTGTATTTATAGTATTCTAGAGGAGGTTATTCAGTTCCAACATCAATGGGATTCTCCCTCTTTTGGATGGGGTAGCTCCTCTCTTGATGGGATAAGCTCCTCTATCATAGGGGTGCATGAACCATCTGGAGGCGCTCAATACACGTCAAAAACTCTTCTAGAAGGCTCTAGAAGTGACCACAAGTACTTTTTAAAGATGAAACTCGCGCCTTTTGACCTTTACAGGGGTACGCACCCAACCTTTAGCTTACAGAGCGTACAAGTACGCAAGTACAGTGTATTTGGAGTGCGTACACGCAGGGGTAGAGAGAACCTGCGTACCCAGAGATAAACATGTTTTTAACTGACTTTCTCTCTTTTTGAAGTTTGACATGAAGAGTAGAGGTATGAGGCTTGACAAGGAGGATAATATGACTATTGATGGAGCCATATTAACTGCAGATAGCCATGGTGACAAATTTCAGTGTAACAGCAACTTATCCCAAGTTAAGTTTATAAGGGGAATGTTGGGTTAATCTTGACTTGGTCACATAGTAGTTAAGATAATATTAATTTAGTAATTGATGAGTTTATCATTGGTGGTTTATTGCCCATAGTATTGTGTAACCCATGGTAATTTCCATTACTATTTAATGTTATGAAGTTTATTCAATGGATTGGAATTATCCTTTTCAATGTACCTCATGTTGGCCTACACTTTGAAGTGAATGATATAGAATGATTTAGGTCAAGAAGGAATGATATTGCTACTCATTACTCCTATTAAGAGCACAATTTTTAAAGTGTATTATAACTTTGTTACTCACCAAGGAATACATTGAGATTGCTTTAGAGTGTGGATCATTTTTCCTGGAAGTGTTTCCTTAGGAAATCATTGTCTCATTATTCTGTGTTTTTACAACCTCCACCAATGGTACAAACATCAAAAATCAATTTGATAAGAATAAATGAGTAAAAGAGCATGATATATGATATTATTGATTCATCCTATAATAATTCCTTCTCCCCCCTTGGTTGGCCAAGGGTTAATTAAACCATAAGAATAACACTAAAATAACATGTGCAATATGATAGTTCCTCTAGATATACAATTGGTACATATGAAGTTAATTGGTTTCATCTTATAAGGTGCCAAAAAATGGTCCTCAGACACCCCATACAATAATGGTGTAACAAATATCATCCAAGAGATCATCAATAACTAAGATGAGGAATTTGTCCTTAATGGTTAACTTTTTGTGACCCCAAAAATTAGGAAGCATGTGCTAATTACCTTCATTTAATAATATGACCATCAATGATGAGTAGGGGTTGGTATTGGGATGTATGAATCCAACCTCCAATAATTCTTGAATGAACTTTCATATTTTACTCTTTGTGAAAAAACGTGCCTATAGGGATGCACATTGGGTGATAAAATACATGGAACAATGGGAATATCATTGTCATTATCCCCTTATGATGGTGGTAAATATTGGGGTGTTTCAAACACACATTAATGTTTAGAGAGAGAAACTATAAATTGGGGTGAATCTTATTGGGGCTTATCCAATACTTGTGTGGAATTGAATTGTGCAATAATGCATAAGTGATCTTTCTTTAGTTGCTACTCCATGTGATGAAAGGTGATATGGGAACCAAATGTAATCCCCTTAAGGGTATGTTTGTGACCTTCCTTAGTGAATCTCATGCACAAATCCTTGAATTCCATGATGTAAAAAATCTCATCCAAGAGATCATCAATAACTAGGATGGGGAGTTTTTCCTTAATGGTTAAATTATTGTGATCCCAAAAATTAGGGAAAATGTTCTAATTACCTTCCTCTTGTAATAATATAACCATATTTGATGAGTAGGGGCTGGTATTGGAATGTATGTATCCAACCTCCAACAATTATTGAGTGAACTTTCATATTTCTATCTTTTGTGTAAAACAATGTCTATAAGGATGCACATTGGGTGGTAGACTACCTAGAATAAAGGGAATATCATGGTAATTCACCCCTTATGAAGGTGGTAGACCTTGGGGTGTTTCAAACCCACCCATTAATTTTTAGAGAGAACCAATATAAATTGGGGTGAATCTTATTGGGGGTTGTCCACTACTTGTATGGAATTGAATTATGCAATAATGCAGGTGATCTTTCTTTAGTAGCTTCTCCACATGATGAGAGGTGATAATTTTAGGGGAATAAAATATAATCCCCTTAAGGGTATGCTTGTGCCCTTCCTTATTTAAGCTTATTCATAAATCCTTGAAATACATGATGACTTGTCCCAATGTGTGTAATCATTATGCCCCAAGAATTATATCACAATTATAAATTTCAATAGTGAACATGTGAGTTTTGAGATTATACTCACCCATTTTTCAGTTTCACATTATCACATCAACCCCCACATTTCATTATACCATCATTGGTTATCATAATTTCAAAACTGGGTATAACATAAACATAATAATGGGTTTATTTGACCATCTCCTATGAATAAAATTATGCGTGTTGTCACTTCCAATCAATGCAATCACTTTATCCTGCTTGATTTATCCAATCAAATTCAAGATTTGGGGTGTGAAGCAACTTGATAATGCATGGAGAGAAATTTGGGCTTCCTCACAAGGAGATTGCAAGGTAGGTTCATCATCCAAGGGAGGGGTGGCATCTTCCAAGTTTAGTCTGGGAGTGTATTTAATTGAGATGTCTTCCAAGTGGTCTTGTGGGGATACATTCATTCGGAATAATGTACTTTCTTTAAATTTGTTCCCATTGAAATATTATCGAATATAATTATAACAAATTTTAAGGCATTGGTGTTTTTCCATCTCTTCGTAAGACAACCTTTGGGCTCTCAATGGTTGAAAGCTGAAGGGATTAGGGGTATTTTCCACTTGAGGGACAATGTGAGTAGTGAATCAAGGTCTTTTGATTTTTTCATTGATCATCATATCAAATTCATTAGCTCTTTCACAAGTGCGCTCTAATTTCCTCCTTGAGACTACTAATAAAACATTCTTTTTAAAAAGGAATCATATAGGCTCTCTCTATAGATTTCGAATTGCTTAAAATATGTAAAATATTTTGTGCATGCTTACCATCATTTTACTAGGCATTCTAGGTAGTGAGTGTCATGTTCAAAATGAACATAAAGGAATTGGGAACAAGTAATGTAACCTCAATAATATTTATATACCATTTCCATCATTACTAATGTTCTAAATCTCAATATAAGGCCCATAATTTTATTTTATATCTCATCAATAATGCCATAGAGGATAAATAAATTTGCATTTGGGAAACCTAATTGGAGTGACTAGAACCATAAAAATTATTCATGTCATCCTTTGTACGTTCCCTAATTTCCTCCTTGGTATAACTAATGAAACATTATTTAAAAATGAATGAGATAAGCTCTTCCTATATATTTCCATTCGCTCAAAATTTGTAATATAGTTAGTAATTTTTCCTATTTATCATCAATTTGTTAGACATTGATGAGCCCTAACATTAGAACAAGAATGTTGCAACTCCTAACGCTACCAACTTTAACTATCAATTTGGAGTTCTTACAAAATTAAAAGGTGTCAATACTATATGCACAATAGGAAAGGTCCTACTTAAGTTGATATGAAGTGATGAAGTGAATCAAGATACACAAAGACCTCTATCCTATAGGAAATATTTTGAAGATTCAGTTAATGGAAAACAAACCTATATTAACTTTGCAAGAAAGGAAATGAATGAAATGTAGCCTATTCTACTACAAAGAATTAAATGACATGAAATAAACCCTAATATGATTGCATGAAAGTAAATGACAAAAAGGTAACCCTAATCTATTTTACAAAAAGTAAATGACAAAAAGATATTTGGATCTACCTTGCAGAAAGTAAATGACAGAAAAGTAACCCTAATCTATTTCACAAAAAGTAAATGATAGAAAGAGATCCTAATTTATCTTGCAGAAAGTAAATGACATAAAAGTAACCCTAATTTATTTTGGAAAAAGTAAATCACAGATTGAGATCCCAATCTATCTTGCAGAAAGTAAATAACATCAAAGTAACCCTAATCTATTTTGCATAATGTAAATGAAATAAAGAGATATTAATCTATCTTATAGAAAGTAAATGAAAGAAAGAGATATTAATCTATCTTACAGAAAGTAAATGATAGAAAATAACCCTAATCTATTTGCAGAAAGTAAATGACAGAAAGAGATCCTAATCTATTTTGGAGGAAATGAACCTATTCTATTGCAGGAAAAGGGATGGCTAATGAAAATTCTATTCTATTTGCAAGAATCTAATCAATTTCTAAAGAGTGTTGAAAGTAAATCACTTTCATTCTATCTAACAGATAGCAGAAGTAGTATGACCTAGTTGCATAATTGAAGATAAAACTATGAAATCAAGGTACCTCAGGGTTATTTGGTATTCTAAAATCCATCTTCAAGGTTTAAATGATGTTTTGGAGAGATGAGAAATGAAAGACAAGCTTTGGGTGCAATTCTGGAAGAAATTTGTGTGCGGCTACAGGATGCCCTATTTCACTAAAAGAAAGCATCCGAGAGCAATATTATGGGACATAAAAGTGTTTTGAAGATGGAGGAAGGTCGTGGAAGGTTTTTGGGCATGGAACCCCCCCAAGGCATGTTTTGGGGCTTAAAGCCCAAATTTTGACCAAGTCCATTGTAAAGACTCCACAACTTGTGGGCGCGGAGTGCGAAGTCATAATAGAGTCATAGGGTTGTCCGCCCTTGTTTTTGTAATGTAATGTCAGCTTGAAAGATCCACCCATGGTCCGCGGACCATGGGATTTTATAATAGAGCAAGGCTCTAAGTGTAGAAGATGGAGACAGAATGAATAAAAGAGAAGCATGATGAGTTTCGGAGATTGAGTCGAAGTGTAAAGTGTGTCTTTGGGTCTGTTGAAGCCCCGAAAATCGGGTCTACAACAAGGGAGATATCCATCCGATTCGGACCTTAGTTAGCAGCTCCTTTTCTGCTTGGTATAGTGGGTCCGACTGGGGATATGGGACCAGTTTCCCAATTTATGCGCGTGTGTGTTGAGAATTGATATTTCCTTTCTAATAATTTCTAAGTAAAATACTTTTATTCTAAATCTAATGTAATTGTAATCTAATGAACAGAAATATCTAATTCTAAAACTAACCCGAGATTTAATCTTTTAGTTATGTGATCTAAAATGATTTCAAATGGCAACTGGTAATAAATATCATTCAGTTGCTATGAGAAAAGAATTCAATAAAGATAAACCATTTCGTATAAAAAGTTAGACGAAACAGTTGTGGAGAACATATCGCATAATAAGTCACTCATATATTAAGCATAAATAAATATCTATCACCGTACAAAAGTGCCAAATGATAACTCAAGCATTCAAGCATTCACATATAAATAACTGAAAACGAATATCACCTTAACACATAAGCAGAAATAGTTAAGAGATAAAAGTACCATTTATAACTAGTCCTACTCATGAGCTTCAACAATAATGATCTATCTCTTCTTAATCCAACATCCACTAAGAGTACAAAAGTGCAACATCAGTAGTAGATAGTAAATGCAAATATCAATAAATCTTGTTCCATTCATTCATCAAAACCTCCTTAGAGGGTGCAAAAGTGCATGTTCCGAGGACAAGTTTTTGACAAATTTCAGGACCCTTCTCTAAATGCATGAGAAGGGTTTAAATACTACTAGCTAAATCTAAAAATAATTTATTACAAAAATGTAGGATGCGGTTTAAATGACCGTCCTCATTTCAGGCAAAAATAAAGCAAAATTAAAACTAAAACTGGCAACTAACTATGTATGTATCTGTTCCTTATAGTTGCAAGCGTTTAACATTTGCTTGAGGAGAGATGGCTGGCCAACTTTCGACTTTAGCTGTCCTGTAAAACGGAATCGGCAAGTGCTGGTGCTATCTTCTCAGCAGAGTTAATGATACATTTGAAAGTCATGCACTGGCTGTGTGGTTTTAGCAAGTATGTGCAGTAAGAATCCCAATTCAACTTGGTTAACCTTTTGATGGACTTTGCTCTCTCTTGAACCTTCTATCTCCAGCTTTTCTATTGATGCTGTACATTTGGTAGATATTTACATATCACATGAGAATATCCCTAATAAATACCACTGGTTTTAGAGTTCAAGTTTTGTTTTTTTTCCTTTAGCGTTTTTTCCTACAATTTCCGGGTTTACAGGCGACTGAGTGATTAGAGGCTTCCTTTTTGAGGGGTTTTTCCTGGCGATGCGTGATTAGCGCTACTGCTTCCGTTTCTCGATATGGGCTTCCCTGGTGCGATTTTCGCCTCTTGCGTGTTTTTTGTTAAAGGATATAAAGCTTAAATTTTGTGAAAATAATGACTCCGTGAGTTCTTGGTTCTGATCTTTAAATTCTCTTTTTGTGATATCAACACTATCCAGTACCCATTTGACCATGTCTGTGTATGGAAGAATTTTGGGCCTTGCAGCTATCTGGTGCAAGAACGAACAAGCTAGTTCTGTAATAGATGCCTCAGAAGACCCGTGTGAGCCTGCAGTAGCTGTAACCTCCCTTATCCTGGTATTTTCTTCCTCGAGTAGACTATACATGCCTTCCCAAGTAGTAATACTGACATCTTTGTTACAGGTGGTGTCCGTGTACAAGGGCGTCATTTCTTTATCTTCAGAACTCGAAGCTTTACCCTTCTTTCCCATAATATCTTGAACACTACTATGTATACTTCTCTGCTCTTCGCTCCTGTAGTTTACAAATGAGGCAAGAGTATTGATAAGGAAAAGGTGACTGGAAAGCTTTAAATGCCAAAAACGTATAAAATATATCACCCTACGTGAAATGGCTCTTCGATCAGATCAAAACCATACTTCATTAATAATTGCCAACTAACTCATTAATTAACATTAACGTGCATAACTGGGAATTGGTTTATGGAAAAATCTTTTTCGAACAACGAGCCTTGTAGATCTGTGATAAGGTGATTTTAGGATTTGCTTCGCAATATCGCTACTTCGCTGTGTGTGGCAATCATCCATTAACATGTTTTCTGCGAAATGCAATTTGCGAGACTCGCTATTGCATATCGGCAGTTTGAGGCATTTCACCTTAAGTGATATTTGAGGTGTGCAATGCGATGAATGTCTTTTACTGCATGATTTTGCATCGCGATTTCGCAATCTTAGAATTTCGCTTGTAGGAAGGCATCCATTACCTTTTTGCAATGCGACGCTCTTTATTGAGAAAGTGGATTTATTCGAACTTATCATAAAACTTAAGTCTTTTTAGATTTTTTGGGTATTCTCCTAAGTTTATGATAGTAAGTTTTATTCAAAAAGGGAATACAAGCGTTAATTTTTTTTGAATAAGGGTCCCCACTTATTGTATTAGTAATAAAACTAAATAAGAAGGGGGGTTGTTGTTGGCCACAACAATTGGCGATTCACTTGGAAGAACCAGTTATATTTGCTTTTCTTTTGAATTTTCTAAACTTCCAAAATAATTTTTTTTTCTAGAAAATCAAACTTTATTATAGAAAGATAAAGTACATCATGCTTGCAGCTGTCAATGATAGTTTGTTTCTTCTATGTTAACTTTGGTTATTTACTTCCTAGAGCAAGTCATTGTATCTACATCAGTCACTACTTGGTTTATAAAGATTAAAAACAAAGACTTCTCTGTAAATCAGTTTTAAATTTTCTCATTTGTTGTAGGTAGAGCCTTTGCTGCCAACAGGCGTTTATAGCCTCGACAGTGTTACCTGTTACCCAGCAATGACCCTGTATCCTACTTGGAGAAATATACAATTTTCAAAGAGAAATCCATATCCACACTTATTACTTTAATTTTTCTTTTAATCCTTAAAGAACAATGCCTTGGTTTGGTAGCCAAATTATGACAGTGCCACTCACTTGATTTATAACTTTGCTGAACAAGCTGGCTGGGGTCTTTTGATTGTTACAATCTCGAGTCATTGCCCTGTTGTGGTATGCAGTTTTGGCAAAGTCAGCAAGCTATAATATATATGATCATGATAAGTCAGCTCGTGATGAGACCTCTTGTTCTTTAAGTTTAAAGTGTATTGCTGGATTATTCCTTGAAGCTTGTAATTTCCTAAGTGGGGAGGAAGCCATTGTTTCCTTAAGAATAGCTCTGGATGACAATGGTAGAGTTTTTGGAAAGAGCTTTTCTACAGGGAATCTTCATTTTGTTATTGATACTTTTCGTTTGACTGATGTAAAACAAATTCCCACTAAGGTCGCTTTTTATCAAAATTTACAAGGTTGAAACTAGTATCATTTTTAGGCTTATAGCCTTTGACTGTATCTTTCAATAATAATGACCAATTTTCTAAAATGATTCTATTTATACAAGCGAAAAAACAAAACCTAAAAGAAATACTTGTCTTTTTCGTGAATTTCAAATGTAACCATTTACAACTGGTTTTATTGTGAAAATAAGGGAAAACTAATCTACAAAAATAGAAGAATGATCTCCTATGGAAAGTATTTTTTGAGGATCTGCCTGTTAACAGGTAAAGATTCTCTTTTTCCTGTTAAATCCTATAACATAAAAGTAGATGGACCTATGATTTCTGCAATTTGGAAAGGGCCAAGCCACATTCGTTGAAATTTCGTATGTTTGCCCTTTTCCTGATGAGCCTTGTCCCATTTTAAAACTAGATCTCCAATATGAAAGTCCTTTCTGGATATCATATTTGAATCAAAAGAAGCTTTTACTAATGCTTGGTGATGAGCATGAGTTATTTTGGCCTATTCTCGTTGTTATTCTAGCTTAAAAATTTGTAGCTGCCTTAGTTGTAAGAAAGAAGTTGGTGTTTTGTCATAATATTGAACTAAAGCCAAAGAGGGAATCACTAGATGAGTTGGAAGGACCACTTATTTCCCATAAACTAAATTAAAGGGAGAAGTGCCAATAGAGGCTTTCTGCATTATTCGGTCTGCCCATAGAACATATATTAGGGATTTGTGCCAATTCTTATGAGTTTGATCAATGGTTTGCTTAATGATTCTGATTAAGTTTTTATTCGTTGATTCAGCTAACCTGTTCCCCTGTGGGTAATAATTGGCAAAGTATTTAAGTTTAAAACCTCTTTTGAGTGCAAATTTAGTCATAGCATTGCCAGAGAAATATGATGCATTATCAAACATTAAAGTAGAGGGTAAACCAAACCTGGTGATTATGAACTGATCTATGAAATCAATGATGTGTTCGGCATTAGCTATCCTGAGAGGAACTGCTTCTACCCATTTAGTAAAATAATCTGTAGTTGTAAGGATATACTTATGTTGCTTGGAAGAGTGAGGAACGATCTCACCTATTATATCCAATCCCCATTGATCAAAAGGTTGATCGATATTGACTGGTTGCAATGGCAACGATGGTTTCTTTTGTCTCCCAACAGCAGTTTGACAAACTTGACATTTCCTTACATAGCTATGTGCATCTTTGAATAGTGTAGGCCAATAATAGCCTGCACGCATGCACTAGCATCTCTAGCATAATGTCCACCCGTTCGTCCATCGTGAAGTTCCTGCAACACTTTTTCAGCTTCAGATTTCTCAAGACATCTAAGGAGAACATAATCATAATTTCTCCAAAAAAGTACATCGTTTACGAGCTGATATTGTTTAGCCTTCAACCTGAGGGCTCTTTTCTTTGTATAATCAAGGTTTGAAGGAGCATATCCATTCTTTAGATAAAATATGATATCAGCGTATAATGATTCAACATCGTTTAGGCTTACCTCATACGTTTGTATTTCTAGAGATGGAATTTCGGAAATAAGCGATGCTCTAGCCAACATTTTGCAAAAGCCTTGACCTTTTACAATATTTGCTGGTTTAATTTCAGCGTCATATTCTTGTAAGCCAATAACCCAATTGGCTCTTTTCTCACCTATGTCTTTCTGTACTAAGAGATTTCTTACCGTTGGAAACTGAACTATGATTTCTGTATGGGTTTTAAGCAGAAAGGGTCTGAAATGTTTGATCGCTTTGAAAATAGCATAAGCTTGTTTCTCAATGCCTGAATAATTTAATTCAGCCGCTTGTATATTTGAACTGAAAAAGGCAATTGGGGCTTCCGCCTTGTCTTGATTTGCTTGAGTGAGTATCACAACATATGATTTGTCAGAGGAAAATGTATATAAAATGAAAGGATCAGAAAAATTTGGAGTTGCTAAAGATGGAGCGTTAACAATTGCTTGTTTAATTAGATTGAATGCTTCATATTCGTCTTGGCCCCATTTGAAGATTGAGTTCTTTTTAATCATTGCTTGTAAGGGAGATACGATTCTTGAAAGATCTGGAACAAATCACTTTACAAAATTAATATGGCCAAGGAAAGATTGCATAGCTTTCTTGTTATGAGGCAAAGGTATTTCAGACATCTCCTTGATTCTGTTGGGATCAATATGGATTCTAGATTTTGACACTATAAATCACAGAAGTTTTCCTTCACTTAATGCAAAAAAAGACTTTTTTGGGTTAAGTGAAATTCCATACCTTTGGCAGCGTTGGAAGATCTGTTTTAAATCCCTGACATGATTGCCTCATTTTTTGGAATATACAGATATATCATCCAAGTAGATTACTACTGATTTGTTTACTAATCCCTTAAATGCAATGTCCATGGCCCTTTGAAAAGTGGCACCAGCGTTGATCAGACCGAAAGGCATCTTTTGATATGCATAAGTACCCCATTTGGTTTTGAATGTGGTATTTAATTGATCATTGGGATGGACCAAAACTTGGTTGTAGACGGAGAAACCATCCAAAAAGGACATTAATTCTGATCCTGCAACTGCCTGTAATATTTGCTCCATAGGAGGCAAAGGAAAATTATCCTTTTGGTAGGCTTTGTTAAGATTTCGAAAGTCAATGCAAATTCTAATGTCTCCGTTTTTCTTTCTTACAGGAACCATATTGGAAACCCATTTAGAATGTCGAACGGGAAAAATGATTTTGGCTTTCAATAACTTATTGAGCTCAAACTTGATCTGGTTTTCTAAATTAGGATGGATCTTTCTAAGCTTTTGCTGGACAAGTTTTTCATCATTTATCATTGGGATAGTATGTTGGATGATAGAAGTGTCGTAAGTCTTAAGTTCATCGTAGTTCCAGGCAAAGACACTTTTGTATTGTTTCAGGAGATTAACATACGTTAATATTTCTTCAGGGGCTAGGCCAAGACCTAGATTGATATTCTGTGGCTTGTTATCAGATCCTAGATTTACTAATTCATAGTTCAGAGTTGAACTTTGAAGTTTTGAATTGGTAGATCTTTTGAATTGATCTTTCAAGTCATATATATCTTCTAATTTGACTACTGACTTTGGCACAACATTATTAGTGCTATCTTGTTGCAATTGCTATCATGTTGGTCCTCATCTATTATTTGATTAGTGTAAGATCCCTCTGATGTGAGGAAGATTAGAATATCAGGATCATCGTTGAAAATTCTCCAATTGGTAATGTTATCAGGAATTGAGGGTCTAAAGATTAATTCGATTGAAAATCTATCAGGGCTATAGTCTTTTGAGGGAATGATCTTGGAAGCTACGTTTGCCAAGAGGTCAGCACTAGCATTCTGGAGTTTGGGAATTGATGAAATATTGAATGCTATAAAATGTTCAGTTGGATCTTGTACTAAAGATTGATAATGCTTTAAATGACCTGATAGACAATTTATAGTATTTCGTACCTGTCGGATAACAATTTCAGAATCCCCGAAGACTTGTAGATAGTTGATATCTAATCCGATTTCTTTGTATAATCCTTGGACTAAAGCCTCTTATTCTGCAGTATTATTGGTGCAATCGAACTCGAGTCTACAAGTTAGCATAGTTTTGTTTCCCTCTGGACTGATTAATACACATCCTGCTCCTCCTCCTTCGTTAGACTTAGAACCGTCAAAAAATAACTTCCAAAATAAATATTTATTTATAGGACTATCTATGAAATTAATACATTTAGAACTATATGTTTGAGAAAAAAATTCTACTTGAGATAAAACAAAATGTTCTAAGTAAGGTGAAGTATGAGCATTAAAATTTCCTAAGAAAGAATCAACATAATAGTTGCCAATTATATTGTTGTTGTATGCTACTGGTTCATTTTCTCCTTCCAATTCTGTTACTATGTATTTCTGATGTCTTTCTCGTTCGACCTTTATTTGATTTGGTTTA
>APFE030396949.1:45749-65291 GCA_000404065.3 Pinus taeda | reverse complement strand
AGTAGCAGATATTAGATGCAAACATTAATAAACCTTGATCCATCCATTCATCAAAACCACCTCCGAGGGCGCAAAAGTGCATGTTCTGAGGACGAGTTTTTGACAAATCTCCGGACCCTTCTCTAAATGCCTGAGAAGGGTTTAAATACTGCTAGCTAATTAACTTGATTACATAAATTTAGGATCCGGTTTTCAAATGACCATCCTTCTGATAAAGCAGACTATTTCTAAAATTAAATCTGACTCTGAACTATTTCTGTATTTGCTCCTTAGTGCTGTAAGCGTGCAACATTCGTCTGGGAAGATTCAGTTGGTTGCCTTTCCCTTTCATGTGTGCTATAAAAATAGAAGTAACAAGAGATGGCACCAATTTTTGGTAAACTATCAGATATTTTAGAGAATCTCCTGCTGACTGAGTGTATACTTGGCAATAACCCAAATTTCCCTCAAACTGGTTCTGCTTTTGCTATTTCGGTTTTTGTCTTTGCGAATGACTTGATGAGTCAAAAGACTTTACTTTCTGGACAATTCTCTGGATTGAAAACTACCTCCGTTCTTCATTCCGGGCTTTTTGGCGTGCAAGTTTCAGGTCTTTTTGTAATCATGCTGCTTTTGTGCGCCTTTGATTCTGAGCTTCAGATGACCTATCGGTCATTAGCATCTGTTTGAGTGATACTTTGGAATCTGTAGTCCTATCGTAGGTGGCACCCATTTCTGAAGAGATCTCTTCTGTGTTCTCCGAGCATTGGCGCTTTCCCCTTTTCCTTAGATGTTTCCTACAATATTGCTTCATGTTATTTCCTGTTTTGTAATTTGCACAAAGGAAAAGAGTAATGGTAATAAAGATTGACATGAAAGCTTCAAATCTTATGTGTGCATAATTATGAAATTCACAGCGAACTGACTCTTCGAAAAACAAAAAGCAGTCATTCGTACAATCATTAATTTCCTTTTCTAAGGCGCGCACTTAATTTTGATTAATGGGCAGCTTTACTCGAATACTGCGCTGAGAAAAATTCGCGCTCATCGCAGATCGTAGATTTGCGTTATAGTATTGTGGCATCGCAATATCGGATCATCGCAGATCACGGATCGTAGATTGTGGATCGCAGATCGCAGATCGCAGGTCGCAGATATTAGTCATTGTGTGTTACTCTACGCGATTGTTGCGATATGCGACATCGCACATCGGCCGTCAGAGATTTCTTAAGATTTTCATTTAAGAGCGCTTATGGTGAATGCGATGCGATGAATTTCGCATCATTTCTTCGTAGTTCGTTATGGTCATAAAAGAAGTGTTTCATTGCTTTGTTGCGATAAAATTCTAAGGAAAAACAAAAATGTTCCTAGAGATGTTTGTTTGAATTTTTATTAAGGGTCCTCTATTTGCTTGGTGTTATTGCTAATATCAAACAAAGAGGGGGGGTTGTTGGTGTCCACAACAGGTTCAAGGGCCATTAATTGAAGACCCTGACATTACTGCGCCGGTAAAGACAAAGTAGGTAAACATTGTTATGGAGGCCGAACTTAAGTATGCAACGCTCAATGACTACTAGGATGACGCAACAGTGGATAAGGTTTCTAAATTACTCCATGAGTATCAGGACTTATTCCCGACCAAGATCACAAACTTAAAGGGAATCATTGGTGATTTAGGAATGATGAAGATCACCTTAAAACCTAATGCAAAGCCGGTTAAGCAGAGGCCTTACTACTTGAATCCGAAGTATAAGGAAAAGGTCTGTGTAGAACTAGACAAAATGTTCATAGCTGGAATCATTGAGCTAGTGGAAGAATCAGACTGGGTAAGCCCTATGGTAGTGTAGGAAAAGAAGCAGAAGGGTGAGATAAGAATATGCATGGACCTCAGGAAATTGAATGATGCATGTGTGCACGACCCATTCCCAACTCCATTCACAGATGAAGTATTGGAAAATGTCAGCGGGCAAGAAGCATATTCTTTTACTAATGGGTTTTTAGGGTACCACTAGATCAAAATCGCACTGGAAGGTAGGAGCAAGACCACCTTCATAACTGAGTGGGGCTACTTTCAATACACCATTATGCCGTTTGGGTTGAAAAATGCGTCGGTCATATTTTAGCGCATAGTTGTTGCAGCATTCAAAGAATATATCCACAAATTCCTAGAAGTCTATTTGGATGATTGCAATGTATTTGGATTAGTTAAGCACCATGTAGTGAGCTTACACTTGATGCTGGATACTTTTCGACGACACCAAATTGCGCTGAACCTCAAGAAGTGTACATTTCTCATTCCCTTTGGAAACCTTAGGACATGTGGTCTGAATTTAGAAGCACGACAAAGTGTCAAACAGCTACGCGCTACCCTGGGACATATGGGGTACTACAGGAAGTTCATCAAAATCTATGCCCAGATCACCGTGCCAATGGAGAAACTATTGAAAAAGGATGTCGCGTTCTGCTGGAATGATGATTGCATGAAGAGCCTGGATGTACTAAAAGAGAAATCGGCCTCCGCGCCAATCCTGGTCTTCCCAAAATGGGATGTGGAGTTTCATGTCCATGTCCACGCATCATGTAGAGCACTCGGATAGGTACTAACAGAGGAGGGTGGAGAGGGCTTGGATCACCGTATTGCATTCACAAGTCATAGGTTGTCTAAAGTAGAAAAGAACTATTCCACAACTGAATGCGAGGGGTTGTCTATGGTGTACGCGCTCCAAAAATAATGACGTTATTTGCTAGGGGGACACTTCAAGATGTATACAGACCATTCTGCGCTAAAATAATTGGTCAATAAGCCTGTATTGGGGGGCGTATATGCAGGTGGCTCTTATTGTTCCAAGAATATGATTTTTAGGTCGTTGTGAAGCCTAGACACCTGAACGCAGGACCAAATCACTTGTCGCGAATTGAGACAAGAAAAGAACCTACTAATTTTGAGGAAGGACTACCTAACACACAGCTCTTTGCTATGCACATATCGGACGGACACTTTGAATATATCATCTACTTTCTAACAATGGGGACTGCGGCGAAAGAATACTCCTTCCAGTAGAAGAAGGAACTGGTGGTGCGCGCGGCTGATTTTTCTGTCATTGCGGGGCACCTATATAAGATGGGCAATGACGAGATACTATGAAGGTATGTACCTAAATTCAAATGAAGTTAGATCCTCGCGAAAGCGCATGGGGGCACTGCAAGAGGACACTATGCACAGCGAGTGACTGCACAAAAGATTCTCCGCGCTGGGTTGTGGTGGCCAACCCTTCATCAGGATTCAAAATCACACTATAAGGCCTGTGATATATGTCAAATAATAGCTAAACCATCGCGGAGGGACGAGATGCCTTTGAATCCAAAAATGACGCTACAACCCTTCAAAAAGTGGCCAATCAAATTTATAGAACCACAGCTAGTCAAAGACTGCACGATCGCCATGACTGTGAAGTTTTTGTTCGAACACGTATTGACTCAATTTGGATGTCTGAAAATCTTGATCAACGATTGTGGTACACATTTCCTGAATGAAACAATCAACATGCTAACAGAAGAATTTCAGGTGTATCATTAGAAAATCACACCATATCACCCACAAGCCAATGGGATAGTAGAAGCATTCAACAAAATATTGGAGACTACGCTGACCAAAGTATGCAATGCACAGTGGAGTGATTGGGATCTGTGTGTACCTGCAGTACTATGGGCTTATAGGACAACGTGCAAGAAACTAATGAGACAAACACCTTTCCAATTGGTTTATGGTGTGGAAGCTGTCATGCCAATGGAGTATATTGTGCCTAGTCTAGGCATAGCAGCGCTCATAGGTATGACGGACTGCGAAGACCTAGAAGAGAGGCTCACGCAATTGGAAGAACTTGAAGAGGAACGGTTCATGGCTGGCTTCCATCAACAGGTACAAAAGCAGCGCAAGAAGGCCTGGCACAATCACCATATTAACTTTCGCACCTTCAAGGTAAATGATTTAATGTTACTATATGATAGTAAGTTTGATAGATTCTCGGGAAAGTCTAGAATGCATTAGCTGGGACCATACATTGTTAAGGAGGTCACAGATGGAGGCACGGTACAACTAGTAAAGTTAAATGGAGAACCTTTCCTAACGAAAGTAAATGGCAGTCGATTAAAGCCCTACACGAGTGGCCCGGCTATCTAACTAGCTGGAAGAAGCACAATCTTCATGCTCCAAGTAGTTAGACGAAGGCATGGGACTATAAATGAAGGAAGGGGACGTAGGAACAGGTCCAGGGAAGCGTTCCGACACCACGTCTCGGAACAATGGGTACAGGAGATTCAACAGGCATCCGCTTAGTGCGCTGCCGACCTTGCAGTAGTTTGAACAGAGTTGGAGGGACTCCGCGCGAAGATCTTCGCTCCGACAGAGTGACTCGAGGGCTAGTCATGATATTTGTTTTGGGGTCCTGTTGGGCATGGAATCCCCCCAAGGCATGTTTTGGGGCTTAAAGCCAAAATTTTGACCAAGTCCATTATAAAGACTCCGCAATTTGTGGGCGCAGAGCACGAAGTCATAATAGAGTCACAGGGTTGTCCGCCCTTGTTTTTTGTATTGTAATTTTGGCTTGAAACATCCACCCATGGTCCATGGACCATGGGATTGTATAAATAGAGTGAGGCTCTAAGTGTAGAATATAGAGAAGGAATGAATAGAAAAGAAGCATGATGAGTTTTAGAGATTGAGTCGAAGTGTAAAGTGTGTCTTTGGGTTGTAGAGTAGGAGAAGGCTCTGTAGCTCTCTGTGCAGAGGCTTAGTAGTCCGTAACTGAGTACGCAGACCCCTGCAACTGAGTGCACAGGGCAGGTCGAGTCTGTAACCATGGGAAGCATTAATAAAGAGAAGTTTTGTCATATTTCTGTGCATCTTTTCCTGTTTATGTATCATTGGGTATAAATTGAAAGTTTACTGTTTATTTGTTGTGTGAACTCATATGAATGTGCTGTATAAATAAATATAACATAAGGCATCCAATTATGGAAATATATCTAACTGGTGTAGGAAGATAAGTAAATAGTGCAGAGCGATGCTCCAACAACGTAGAGGCCCCACAACCCCTGGTTAGGGCTTGCAAAGGTAAGTATATCAGGGCACAAGGGATAGGGAAGTATGCAAAGTAACCTATGTGAAGGGACTAACGGTTGGACCCCATCAACCCTCAGACATCTCAAGGGTATGAAAACCTGGTTCCAGCACCCCCCCATACTACTTCGGGTGAGACCTCAGTCCGCGCTCTATAGACTGTTGCCGAAAGGGCCAGTAGTACAGGGATTTGTTTGGCTAATTAACTCTGAACCTGGGTCGGGCCCCAATAAACCAACAAAGTTTATATAATGTTGCAAGAGACTTTGTGAAGCCCAGGCCTACTCAGTGAACTAGATTGTGCTAGGAAGAAGCAAGACTAGAAATATCTTGTAGCTCAGTGAAGTAGTTTTTACGACATAGACAATTTGAGGAAATGAGGAGCAACGGAAGGAAAGGTGTTGAAGGAGGTGATTATCATGCATGAAAAATGATGCTAATATAATATATGAACCCATGTATTCCATTTGCACATAAATAACATGTTCAGCTGATGAAAACAAGATGACTAAGTAACTATCAAACCACTAATTGCATAAAATAAAATAACAATGAAAGGATGTGTTGAATTTAGAACATAATCTACCTATTATATAAAATGAATATTTTTTGTGCCTATCAACATAGGGTAAAAAACAAACTTCAAGAAAGAACTCAGTTATCAACCTGCGGGGACAATTCTTTCCTTATAAACTAGATTTGCAGAAAATCACAGCTAGACCAAATGCATGCAAAAGAAATGTATAGAGGAAGGGGATTGAGCACTTGTGTTGGGCCCTAACCCAAGGATATTTAGGTACATTAAAGCAAAATCAGGTTGAAAACAAAATCACGTGTTTCATTAACCTCAAGAGTGTTCAAACATGTAACATGACAATGAAAATAATAAGCAAAAGTCTCCTTCTATGACGATCACTATCTTGCTTCTAGAATTCAAATCCCTACTGAACTGCTAGGCTCTCTTATTAATACAATAAGTGAGTGAGGGGAAACCTCGTTGAAAGGAGGTCTACTTCCCTCCAAACTCCTAAAAATGTGGATCTAGTCTCTTGGTGTACCCGCAGCCACTGAGAGGTAGTAACTTCTCATAAGCCAACAGAGTTGTTGATGAGCCTATTGTTGGCTACATGGGGCCTAACCTAGGTTCAGCAGTGAGTTTAGCCAAGCAAATCCAAGTACTACTAACCCTTTCAGCAACAATCCGCCAAGCACGGACTGAGGTCTCACCTAAAGTAGTATGGGAGGGTGCTGGAACCACGTTTTCGCACCCTAGGGATGTCTTGATGAGGGTTCTGGAGGTTTACGATCTTAATCTATGCGCTATGCTGCTCCGCATAGCTTTCTATTCTTTGAAACCCATGGGCACCTTTGTGAATACAATATTATTTCGATCTGATCCTTACTGTGCAATTATATTAGTGCTTAACTTAGTTTGTGTGGGCCCAATATTCTTATTACTTATTCAACTTTTAGATAAGCACGTGTACTCGAAAACAATATAAATGCATAAAGATAACTAGAACATAAATATATATCTATAAACAGATGCATAATATTCTGAATCAATCTTATCTTTATTAATACTCAATTTTAGTTACAAACCCGACTCCGCCCTGCGCACTGA
This sequence comes from Pinus taeda, assembly GCA_000404065.3. Taxonomy (NCBI): domain Eukaryota; kingdom Viridiplantae; phylum Streptophyta; class Pinopsida; order Pinales; family Pinaceae; genus Pinus; species Pinus taeda. Next base: position 58,569 of record APFE030396949.1, on the reverse strand, counting down.
GCTGCGGACTATACTAGGCCTCTGCGCACTGAGCTGCAGAGCCTCTACCTACCACTATGACCCAATATACTTCAGATCTACTTCTATCTTCTAACCATGCCTTTGCATCTGTCTATTCCTTATCAAAACCCAGAACTCTCTTTACACTTAGAGCCTTGCTCTATTTATATAATACCATGACATACTATACATTAAATTACATTATTTTATGGTGGACAACCCTAGACTCTTGCGCTCTACGCTTGCATTTTGCGGGGTCTTTACATTTACACTTAACCAAAACTTGGCGTTCAAGCCCAGAAAACATGTTATGGGGGGATCCGCTTCCCAACAGGCCCCCAACAAAATCATCGTGACTCGTCTTGAGTCACTCTGCTAGTGAGGTGATCTTTGCATGAATTCCATCCAACTGTGCCTGTGCGGTGCGAAGGTCCATAGCGTACCATTTTGCCGTCAGATAGATCTGCTCCCTTTTTTGCTTTTGACATATGTCACAAGCCCGACAACATGCATTCGAATATTGATGCAAGGTTGGCTAGCATAGCCTAGCGTAAAGAATCTTCCATGCAGTCGCGCATCCTGCATAGTGTCCTCCTGCAGCCCCCCCATGTGCTTCTGCAAGGATCTATCCTCGTTCAAATTTAGGTACATATCTTCGCAACATCTCATTGTTTCCCATTTTTTAGAGGTTCCTCACGATAACAGAAAATTCTGTCGTGCACATCACCAATTCCTTCTTTTGTTGGACTGAATATTCCTTCGGCACAGTCCCTGTGGTTAAAAAATGAATTATATCTTCGAAGTTGCCATCCACGGCGCGCACTGCAAAGAGTTGTGCATCCAGTAGTTCCTCCTCCAAATTTGTTGGCTCCTCGCCTGTCTCAATTCGTGATAAGTGATCTGGTCCCGCTTTTAGGTGTCCCAGCTTTACGATGACCTCAAAGTTGTATTCTTGAAACAGTAACATCCATCTACATATGCACCCCCCAACATAGGCTTGTTCACCAAGTATTTCAACGCGGAATGATTGGTATACATCTTGAAGTGCCCGCCATGTAAATAGTGTCACTATTTCTAGAGCGTACACCATTGCCAACCCTTCATGCTCACTGGTAGAGTAGTTGTTTTTGGCTTTGGACAACTGCTACCTCACGAACGCGATTGGGTGATCCACGCCTTCCATGCCTTCCTGTGTAAGTACAGCTCCCAGTGCAATACATGACATATCAACATGTACATGAAATTCTACGTCCCATTTTGGGAAGACCAAGATGGGAGCAGATGCCATTTTCTCCTTGAGAACATCCAAAATTTTCCTACAATCATCATTCCAACAATAGTAGCATCCTTTTTAAATAGTTTTTCCATTGGTGCTATTATTTGTGCATAGCTCTTGATAAACTTTCTATAGTAACTAGTGTGCCCCAAAGTAGCGCGTAGTTGTTTAACACTTCGCGACACTTTCAAATTGAGAATAACAACAATATTCACAGGTTCCACCATCAGGCCTTGTTTGCAGACCACATGGCCAAGCGGGTTTCAAAAGGAGACGAGGAAGGTGCACTTCTTAAGATTTAGCGCAATCTGGTGTCATCGGAAATTATCCAAAATCAAATGTAAGCTCGCTATATGGTGTTTAACTAACCCAAATACAGTCCAATCGTCCAGATAGACCTCCAAGAACTTGTACATGTATTCCTTGAATGCAGCCACCACTATGCACGAAAATATTGCTGGCGCGTTCTTTAGTCCAAAGGGCACAATGGTGTATTGAAAGCAGCCCCATTCGGTTGCGAAGGTTGTCTTTCTCCTATCTTCCGGTGTGATCTTGATCTGATGGTATCTTGAGAAGCCATCTGTGAATGAGTAAGCTTCCTGACCGCCAACATTCTCCAATACTTCATTTGTGAATAGTGTCAAGAATGGATCGTGAACACAGGCGTCGTTAAGCTTCCTAAGGTCCACGCATATTCTAATTTCACCCTTCAGTTTTTTCTTCTGTACTACCATAGGAATCACCCATTCAAATTCTTCCACTGGTTCAATAATTCCGGCTACAAGAATTTTGTCGAATTCATTACGAACCTTTTATTTATACTTTGGATTTAAACAGTAAGGTCGTTGCTTGACTGGCTTCGCGTCCAATTCCATAGTGATCTTCAACATCCCTAAGTCGCCATGATCCCCTTTAAGTTTGTGATTTTTGTTGGGAACAAATCTTGATATTCGCAGAGTAACGCGATGACCTTATTTACCATAGCATCGTCCCAATAGTCCCCAAGCGTCACGTACTTCGGCTCCGCGTCTGTGCCAATGTTTACCTGCTTTGTTTTTAGCGGTGTAGTGATGTTAGGATCCTCAATTGATGGTCCTCGAACCTCGTGACAGCCTTCAGTTTCTGGAATATTAATATTTAGGGGGTTGTCATCATCCTCCTCTACTTGCATGTTATAACATTCCAGGGCACTGCTTAACTAGGTTTCCCATGCTTGTTGAACTACTTGTAGTGGTTCCCGTGGTATTTTGAAGATGACGGCTTTTACTACTTGCAGTGCATCGTCAACAGTATCTGACCATCGGTCTTCAAATGTGAATGTTAACAAAAATCCCTCGCGCAAGACATCTCATTCGCTCGTACCATGTCAGAGTTCCATCTCAGTATACCAATTCATGGGTATGACATCCAGGGTATGGTAGAATAAGTGTACCCATTCAGGCTGTGGTTCTTCCCCATAGGCCTTGGTCCATTTCGCAATGTGCATGCACAGGTCATCTCGTCCATTGTATTTATCTTTTATTCGCAGTTGTGGTTTCCCAAATTGTAGGTGCATCATCCTTCGACATCCGCGCTAGTTCTAAAAATTTCCTTGGTGTGTTCCCCACCAACATGCAAGTGTTGCACGCAGCGCCGACCTCAACGCATCGAACCACTGTTGTTCCGGTACTGCGCTTTCAAACTTGCTCAAGAATTCATCCACCGCTATCAATCCATCATATGTTGGCAGATCTCAAGCCTGTGTTGTTACTCAATGCAGTGTTCTAATCATCATGTTGCAAATTAGCGTTGTTAGTTCGTTCAACCGATTGTGCCAATTCTCATCTTCTTCGTCCAAATCGAAGGTGCAGGAACTTGAACGCTCCCTCGAGATCTTTCCATCTGCAGTCAAATTCACCCAACCCTGATCTCGTGCAGTTATCTTGTAAATACAATCCAACTCATCGTTGCTTCCATCGTCGCGTACAGGTTTAGTGTAGTGTGCTCCTTTGGCTAGGTCTAGCAGGACTACTACACGTAGGGACTTTTTCTTGAATATCATCTTCCGCTTCTTCAAGTTGATGACTCCATTCATATCAGTGGCCCAGTTTATTCCTAGCAATGCGGGATCAGGATTGCTTTCATCGAAAATCTCTATTACTTCAAAGTCTATTTGTGTGCTTGTGCCTTTGATATCAACTGTCACCCCTTGCAATCTCCCCATGGGCAAAATCTTCTATTGGCTCGCCATTCATAATTGAATAGGGGAGCATTGTAAAGTGGGCCTGCCCATACGTTCCCATGTTTGCTTCGGTAATACATTCGCGTCCAAACCCAGGTCTAGGATCACCTGATCCATTTCATACTCACCAATCTGTGTTGTCATTCTCATTTCCATCCCAGTGCACAATGTATGCTTCCCTAATTTCCGGACTACGTATGGTTCTCTTGACCCTGCGCACCTAGTGATCAGCTCATGTAGTCTCTTAACTGCCTTGTTATCGTGCAGCAGTTTCATGCATGTCTCCAGAAAGGAAGTAAGCATAAAAGGATCCATCCCTGGCTTTGGTTGGTTCTTACTACCTGAAGTAGAGGCCTCTGCGAACCTCTTCTTAGCTTCCATGAACATCTCCTTTGTGTGTTCTAAGTCAAACTCAGGTTCCTTTGTAGGAGCCTTGCGAACCCATGTATCTTCCTTGGGCTGCTTCCCCTTATCCTCCCCTGTGGTCACACCACTTCTAAGCATCATGTTCACATTTGGGTCTTCTTCACGCGGTTCAGACCTCATCATTTGAATATTCTGAGTCGGAGGAGGTTGGAGTACCCCTTTTTCGTGCATTTGTGCAATCAATGTAGGACAATCTACATTTCATGATCAAACTGAGCACAATATGAACAAGATGTTCTTGTCGGGTTGGTACAATCGCGGGTGTAGTGCCCTCGTCCTCCGTAATTGTAGCAAATTAACTGTCCGTGGCCCCTTCTTGGTTCCATTCCTCCTCATCCTTGACCTCGCCCCTAAAATCTAGTGCACACCATTCCCACCGCTGGGTCATGGCCTTGTGTTTCTATCTGCATTCTATAGGCTAGGGTTCGATCCATCATTAACTCGCAGCTGCAACAAGTGTGCTTATCGTGCCCTACCAACCTGCAAAAATTACAAAACAACTGCTGGGGAGTTTGCGTATACTTCTATAGCAAATGACAATTATCCGTCATGTGTTTTCCTCCTATTTAATAGATTGCAACACAAATGTCACACTTGGCCCTACCTGTGCCTCTGGTCTCAATGGCATTGGCCCCCTTCCTGCCAAGTAGTTTGTGAATACTGGACAATCATCCTTCTCATGGCCATGGCCCTTCCATTTTATGCACCATATTTCCTCGCACACCTCCGGCTACGGTGCCCTATCCTACTTCAAGCTCTGCATTTCCAGGCAGAGATTTTGTAGTTGTGCGTAGATTTGTTGAACTCCCAACCCGGATCTTGTATCGGTGTTTCATGTAACCTCATCACCATTTCCAACGCTTTGGTCTGGGTGGAATGTTTCTGTTGTGACAGCACTGTCCTCAAGTGTGGTGTCAAGGATGCCAGAAACCATGCGTGATGTTGTGCATTTGTGAGCGTCATATTAGCCTTGCGGATCATACTCTTCAGTCGTTGATCTAGATCCTAGGGGGTCTCACCTAGAAACATCATGATCTCTTTAAACCTAATGATTGACTGTGTTTCTGATTTCAGCTGGCTAAATTCTCTGTTCAATGCATTCTAGATCTCTGCTATCCCTACATTTGGGTGGTCATTAGAGTGCTTGATATACCACGTCAACGTGCGATCCTGCAGCATGCTCACCAATGTAGCCTTCTTAATGTTGTCGTCTGTAACCCCTTGTGCTTCACATGCTTCTCTTACCACGAACCAGAACTGGTCTGGATCCTCATTCACTACTCCTCTGAATGCGGGTAGCTTGATCATGCTTGCCATGCTAAACCGCGAGGTTGTTGGAGGTGGAGTGGGTGGAGATGGAGGTGAAGGAGGTGAAGCAGTTGGTGGCGTGGGTGGAGGTGGTAACTGCAGAATGCGTTGTCTTATCAAACTTACCGCACTTCTTAGAGAGACCCAAGCAAGCTCTTCCTTGCTCTCTCACGAAGGTGAAATTAAGGGACTGTTTCCTAATTCCACACTACCTTTGTAGATCTTTCCACTCTGCGTCGTTCCAAACATTAATGTATTCACATAAGCCACTTTTCACATAATAGCATCTTAATCGAGGTATTCAAAGATTTAATGTACTTACCTCACGGTCCCTTGAGAAAACGTTGTTCTGCTTTGTTGTAGCTCACAGTCGTGTCAACCACAAACTCAATGATAAATCTCCCTATTATCCTATCGAGCCAATGGTCCACAGCTCATACGATCTTGTCTTCTGATGCCTCTAGTTTGCGCACTAATTCTGAAGTCCACACTATTGGTTGGTCGAGCTTACACCTTCCCTGGCTGTCAGCTAATCTCACGTCCACTCATACAGTTCAGAGGGAAAGGATGTAAAGAAAATCTCGTGGGTTTTCGTATACACGTATCGATCCAGCCACCTTTTCTGAGATACCTGCGGAGTTCTATTTTCCTGTGTCGCGAACTCGTGAATCTTCTTGTCCAACCACTCCTCAATTTCCTTCTTTGTTTGGTTCCAGTGGCACAACATCAGACATCCGTTAGGTAGATCCTGGTCCCGGCAACAGAACCATCTGTTGGCTAAGTGGGGCTTGACCCAGGTTCAGCAGTGAGTATATCCAAGCAAATCCCGGTACTACTGGCCCTTTTGGAAATAGTTCATGGAGCGTGGACTGAGGTCTCACCCGAATTAGTATGGGAGGGTGCTGGAACCAGGTTTCCACACTTTAGGGATGTCTTGATGAGGGTTCTGTAGGTTTGTGATCCTAATCTGTGTACTACATTGCTCCGCACAACTTTCTATTCTTCGCAACCCATGCACACCTTTGTGAATACAGTATTATTCCGATACAATCCTTACTGTGCGATTATATTAGTGCTTAACTTAGTTTGTGCGGGCCCAATATTCTTATTACTTATTCAACTTTCAGATAAGCATGCGTACTCGAAAACAATATAAATGCATAAAGATAACTAGAACATAGAAATACATATTTGCAAACACATGCACAATATTCAGAATCAATCTTATCTTTATTAATACTCAAGTTATGTTACAGACCTGACTCCGCCCTGCGCACTCAACTATAGGGGTCTGTGCACTCAGCTGCGGACTCTAATAGGCCTCTGTGCACTCAGCTATAGAGCCTCTACTTACCACTATAACCCAATATACTTCAGATCCACTTCTATCTTCTAACCATGCCTTCGCATCTGTCTATTCCTTGTAAAAACCCAAAATTGTCTTTAGACTTACAGCCTCACTCTATTTATACAATCCCATGGTCCGCAGACCATGGGTAGGCCGACATATTATACATTATATTACATTATTTAAGGGTGGACAACCCTAGACTCTTGCGCTCCGCGCCTGCATTTTGCGGGGTCTTTACATTTTACGCTTGATCAAAACCGGGGCTTCAAGCCCCAAAAACATGTTATGGGGGGATCCGCTGCCCAACACCTATAGAAAGGAAAAAGAACCTCATTTATTCTCTCCTACTAGTCTCCAATGTGCTTTTCACAATAAATCCTGAATATCCTACACAATGCATTAGGGCACAAGATATAGAAAATATACCCTAACCTTCTTAAGAACACATTATAACTTGAAAAATATATTATCAAATGTAGATGAAGAGGTTAAATCATGCCAAAGGATGGTTTCTATAAGGATTTATGCTCAGATGGACAAATGAGAAACCCTTTCAAGTTTTCCCGGATTCTAAGGCAGATAGATCAAGGGATCTACTATAATATGGCTAGATGTATTCAACATTGCATGAAATAAGTTGGAATTGACAAAGAAAGAGTGATAGATAACCTACTTATCCTTTCACACAAATCAAATGGAGCAATCAGTGTGGTTCAGAAAGGTCCTCAGCTAGCTCCAAGAACAAAACCTGCACACAAAGCAAACAAACATGATCTTCAAAAAACATAGACTTTATCAATTCAAAACACTAGAAAATATGGAACAAGGTATCATTAAATACATCAAACAAGAAACCATAATCCAAATCATTTCAAAATAAGTTCAAGAAGTATAAACATTAGACAACAATATGGATGAAACAACAACATATCTATATATTGAGCCAACGAAGGAATATTGCAACCACAAGCAACTTTAGCATGACCTCCTCCAACTCCTAGTTCCTCAACCTCTGTCTCAAACCATATCTTGGCATCATAACAATACATGAACTCCAATCCGAATCTCAATGGTGTAGCTCCAATATATAGGAGAGTGGAGGTTGAAAAGACTACTAATTCTTCCTTCAATTCACTTTGGGAAAAATCCATAGGGTGGAAGATGTTTCCTCTTCTTTATTTCTTTCACCCACTTTAGTATGCTTTGTTAGGATAGGAAACATCAATGGATGACCTTGAGGTGATATTTCTCCACCTTTTTAGAGTTTGGTGGAGTGAACAATGGAGTCATGAAAAGTAAACTCATGATTTTTAGATACAATGAGTTCATAGCTAGGTTAACACAGGTTAATAGTTTATGGTCAACATTATAACACTCTGGTTTGATTAGTAGGGTGCATTATATTCTTAAATGGCCTGAAACAGGGATGTATTCCAGTAAAAAATGTGATCTTCTCAACTAGGATGATGAGGAGGTATTTTCCTATATAACAGATGCCCCCTAAATTGTGAGGAAAGAGAAGAAAGTGATGACCACAATACTTTATAACATAGTTGATGAGAGAGAGTTTCATATTTTTGGAATGGAAGGAGGCATGCAAATAAAAAACATATGTCAAAAATATATAATCATGTCCCGAGTCAGGAATTCCCATGCTCAATAGCTAAACTAGAATGATGTCTGATGCATGTATGATAGGTTGTGTCCATCGATAAGCACAATGTGGATAGATGTCATAATGTGATCAGTATGATAAGTTGTCTCTAAAAATGATAGTCACAACTTGGAAGAGGAAACAAGGCTGAGTGATGAAAGCCTCTACCCAAGGCCTTCATCACTGTCACATGATAACATAAATCTACACATGTAAATAAATGAGCTAAAGTCGAAAAAGTGAGAAATCATCTAATTATTGGTCAATGATGAAAATTGTTCACAGACGTGAGGATGGCCACTAATAAGGATGATGGTCTCCAAGATGCACAATCTAATATAGCGAGTGTGAATAAAGGAGTTGATGTCAAACACTCGTAGAATCGTTCAATTGGGATCTAATAGTGAAAAACCCCAATTAAACACATGGAAACCTATCACTAACGACTACAAGCTCCAGGGTACCATGGTGTTTCTCAATCCACATCCAAGTAATGTGTTGAAGTTGATAGGAATGGATATGTCAAAGTTAGGTCATAAGGAGTCCTACATCAATTAACACAAAACAAGATAAAACGATTGCTTTGGAAGATAGTAGAACAATAGGATGAACTAATTCAAGGTAATATGGTATATTATCAAATGTTTGATAAAGGTAAAAAAGAGTAGATGATTCCTTGAACAATAGAAGGCATGAAACCAAAAATAACAAGAAGCTTAGACTCAATAACACCAAGAGGAATATGACATGAGGATGTAGAAACATCAATGTATCAAGGTTAGACTCAAAATATGGTAGGGTTCTCAGAGAATTTGAAAAAAGAGGAATATATTGGAAAATGTGCCATGTTCAAGGGATGGACAATAGACTTCTACCAAAAATTTCGTCAGATATAGCTATAGTAACCACTATTTATTCCAAATTTTTCCCAATATGCTTATGTTTAGCGAGTCTAGAAAGGGTAAAATTGATGGTCTTTTCACATTTAGAGAGTTTGAAAATACCTTAAAGAAGACTCCAAAGGGGTACCTTTTTCATAGTCAGTGACTAGGTGCGATAAAGGGTTAATAGTATACTCGACACAATTCCTTTTTAGTAGTTAGTTAATTGAGTCCAGATAAAATGATAAACCTATGCTCAATAAAATTTTGGCTCAATTTGTTACAAGTATGAGGGGAACAAAGTAAATTTGGTATTAGTCATAAATTTTGAAACAGGTTAGATAATGAAAACTCGTGGTATCTTTTATAGTTCAAGGAGTGAGAAAAATGTAGAAAAATAATGTATCAAATATTCTTCATAGGAGTTTACGAGCTTGAAGAAGGTAACTTGGGGTTCTTTCTCAGTTTCACAAGTGAGAAAAGGTCCCTGAAAAGAAAGCTTGATCTTCTTCATGAGAGTTTAACAAGCTTGAAAAAGGAAACTTGAGGTTTTTTTAGTTTTATGAGCGAGAAAAAGATCCTAAAAAAGAATGTCTGTGTAAAAAAAATTGGCTTTTAAAAATTATGTAATTTTTTTTGCTAGATGCAACAAACCAAAAATCCAAGTTTTGGGATTTTTGATGTACTAAAAATTTGAGCAAAACAAGAAAAATGGAAAGCAATGCACTAAAAGAAACAAGAATTTATACATAAAGTTACAAAGCACATGCTAGTGTGGTGCTACGCATAGTACTATTTGAGTGGGTCCCCATCATAGTCCGTGATTTCATAGGCCCCTTTATAAAGGACTCGAGTAACAATGTAAGGATTAAGGAAGATGGATATAAAGTTTCATGCCCCCAAGAGATTCCCCAAGTTTCCTTCCGAGTATAACCCTTGAAAAAGTGTCAAAGATGAAGGAACAAGCTCATATGGATGAAGGGAGAGGATTTTCAGAGGATTTGCATTCATTTTATGTGGAAAAAACCGTGAGAAACAGGGGTGGAACTCATCCCAAGGATGCTCGGCTAGATACATGATCTCCTTAGTAACCTCATCAAAGGAGAGGACAATGGTGATAATATCAATAAAGGGAGTTTGAATGGGAGAGTTCACAAGGTCATGGACCCTAACAAAAGAAGAAGGAGACTCATATGTAGATAGAATAATGTGATAAGCCAGTTCTTCCTGTGACAATGACATCTATTCTCCAACATAATCAATAGTGGAAGGCGTCAAGATGATCCATGGATTGATAGATCCAACAAGTACATCAGAGACCATAGAAATAGACAAAGGGACCTGAGGCAATAGAAGAGGGAAATACCCTAAGAGTGAGGAACCCTTCGACAAGCCGGTACTAATATTGATAAAAGTGTTGGTAGAAACACCTCCCAAAGGAATGTTGCAAGTAGGTAATAGTTGAAACTCGGGGGTGCAGAAGGATCGTCAGTCCAAAGCCACTATTTTCCTTTGGTGAGGAAAAGATATAAGCCAAACAACTGACGAGACAATGGATTTCATTATGTAAATCCAACTGCGTCCTAATATAAGGTTGTAATCGAGCGAGTGATCGACAACTTAAATATCAACGAAAAAATTCCCCCCCAAGAGTGATGGGGAAGCTAATAAGATATCCTTTATGAGTGAAGGCGTGGTTATCGAAATATTTCAATGAATTTGAAGAAGGGAATAAAGTGGGTGAACCTAGGGTGAGCCAAAAGGAAGTGGCCATCACAAAGTAGATGCACCTTCATCGATGATGGTGCAGTGGATGGCTTTACCTTTCACATGAACCCACACTTGGAATGAAAGTTGATGGGGAAGGTGGGATGTAATTTTCTCCGTGTCAAAGAAAATTAAATTGGAATCCTGAGGGTTAACTCTGTCTATAGCTAAAAGAAAATATTTCTGTTGCACGAGACAAATTTGTGATACTTTGAGAGTGGACATGGGATAAGGTTCCTGTGTGAGAGCTTCTACAATACTATAGTGGTTTTTAGTGCAGGAAAACATATTTTTCATAGTATGATAAAGTGTCCCTTTGGGGGGGATGAATCATAGGGTATACAATGAGCCTATCGATATGTAAATCATTAGGTGGTAGTGGGGTGGAGCTTGACATGGCATCCAAAGTGTTTAGGATAGGGTTCCCATAACTATTGGCTTGAGTTTGTAAATAAACTTCATTAAAATCATAGACAATTGATGATTCTTCTCTAGGAGGGGGGTGAGAACCATTTTTCCCCCTTGCAAGGGTGGGGGTGGGTTCATAACAAGGTGTTGCTACTATTGGGAAAGGAAAGGGTCATTAAGGACAACATAGGTCCTATAATCCTTCTATGTAAGGAGATCAATACACTCCTATAAATGAGGAAATTTGTAGGTCAAATAGTCCTCAATGTAGATCTTACAAGGAAACTTAACCACTTTCTCTTTTTTTTATCAAATTTGGTAGCAGTAGGGGCTTTATGAGTTTGGGAATTTTGTAAAGGTTGCTTCTCCTCAGAAGGAGTGGATTTTTCTGTATTCTTCTTTTTCTTACCACTAGTTGGTTGCGTAGATTTCACATAGTTAATCACAATAGTTGGAGGGGTAGTAGGGTGAGCCATTATAGTTAAGGCAGGGGAAATAATAATGTATAACTAAGTAGCTTTCTTGCTCAACTGGTTTATAACAGTGCTAGTTGTAGCACCAATGAGACCATTGGTGTGTGGAGTAGGATATTGAGTGGTAGGAGTATTCTAAGTTCGAGGAGAATTAGGGATCAATTCATAAAGGGTGATAGATTGCGAATAGATAAGATCAAGATGTTGGGAACATCGAATGACCTAGTCTTCCATAAGAGATTCAGATATGACGACATCCTTTACAATGATAGGTAGAAGAGATTTGCAAAACCAATAGACTAATAGGTAGTATGGAATGGGTGCCTTTACTAACCTCCATTGTCATCTCTATTCATTGATATAATCAACAATATGGGTGGAAGTATTCTGGCACATAGTAGTCAGTAGTTCTGTTCCAGTTTCATAATGAATTAGTAATTGAAAATTCTTGAGGAATTCCATGGCAAGGGTGTTAAAATTATCATAGGCATGTGGTAATCTGATATACTAATTGATAGTTTTTCCAGTCAAGATACATGGGAAAATTTTGAGTCAGATATTGTCATCAATCATGGAATTGGAAACACAAAAAAAGTTGGTATGTAGTGACATGTGTTGTCAAATCATCTCCTTGCTTTCCTTCAAACTTCAAAATATTGGAACGATATTTTTGCAGCATCAGAGGCCATATCAACTTATGGTTGATGGAGTCATTATTCAACTTGTACATATCTGAGATGTCAAGAGTAGCCAAAAATGGTAATGGGGTAGGCATTATCGAATTTGACCAAGGAAGACGAGGATGACCAAAAGGACTAGGAGATCCAACCATCAATTGGTTTTTGATAGGGTACATGGATGTAATTGGATAATAATTTCCTTGAGGTGGAGGTGGGGTCGTATAGAGTGGAAGGCCATAATTCATGCCCCCAACTTGAGGGATATTTCTATTAAAATGGTTAGCCCCACCATGTTCATAGCAGGGAAAATTTTAAGAACCCCCCTAAATTTGTAAGTATAATAAATGGGCGAATCTCCATGGTATATAGGAAAAA